>JARYGA010040576.1:0-101376 GCA_030545235.1 Helianthus tuberosus
TGATGTTGACCTGAATTTTAAATGGGTGTGTTTTTGGTTTTTTTTTTATAAATAGTTATCTATTATCTATTATATATAATAAATGAAAGGTCATTTGGGCCACGTGTCAACACCACATAGATTTTTTTCCCGCCCAACAGTGTTTTCCCCTTCTCTATATATTCTTTTGTCTGCTTCTCAATCCAAATTTCTTTTCCCTCTTCTCTCTCTTCTCTCTGGCGATTCAAAAACCAGATCTCGATTCCAGATTCAAAAACCAGATCTCGATTCCAGGTACCTTTCATCTAATAACCTAAAATCATCTTGAATCTCTCTTATGTTAATCGTTGATATATGTATAGATCTGTATGTTTTTCATTTTGAAGGATTTAGGGTTCGATAATCAGGTATGGTTATTTGTTTATACTGATTTTACTTTTTGATTTCACTGCAATCTTCTCTCACACTGTATCTATGTTGATTTCTCCTTCAAGCCAGAGACGACGATAACTTCAGATCTACTTCATTATTCATCTTTTAGGGTTTTTAGAAAATCTGCATTCAAGAGACTAAGCAAAGTTGATCCGGATTCTCCGATTACATTTGAAAATAACCCGGTAAGTGGAACTTCGATATACTAAATTATCCAACAAAGACACAACACGAAGCATATTTATTTGATTCCGAATAAACTAACATATATATAACTGTGCAAGACATACATGGTGTTTATGATAAGAAGATGACATCATCTTATGGTTCTGGTGAAATGTTTCTAACTATTTCAAGGGAGTTGAAGCCTTCTACACCTTCTAGGGTTAGTAAGGTATATTATGCGTGTTAATGCTATCGGATTTTTGGATCTGAAGTTGATGTTGTTAATGTTGAATATATTGTAGTGATAACGAGAAATCTGGTGAAATTACATATTATAATAACTTTGATTTATTTTTACGGTTCTTTTTTTTGTGTTGATTAGTGTTAATGCTGTCGGATTTGTGGATCTGAACTTAGTTTTGTTGTTGATTTTGAATGTGGTGTAGTGAGAACGAGAAATCTGGATTTATCAACCTTGTGTCGCGATATCTCAGGTACGTTTTTTTGTAGTGTGAATTGAAATAGTAGCGGTTGTTATGTATTGCGTGTTTTGATGATATGTGTATTGAGATTGGTGATTTGAGTCGCTAGATCCTGATGTTAGATACTGATTGGGGAAATGGATACTGGATTTATCAACCTTGAAGTTTTTTTGTTAATGACATGTTATTCTAGCTTCTATGGCCAATTTAGAAGTCGGATATTTCAGATGACATAATTGTAGAGTAAATTACTGACATATTTGTATAGTAGATTGCTGACATATTTGTTGAGTGGATTGCAGTTCTATACAGACCCTGAGACTGGATACATATTTCGGTCCAAAGCTGATGCTCTGCATTATATAGAGACCGGAGATGTGAACTTATGTGCTATTAGAATGTGCCGTGAAAGAACAAATAAATCAATGACCAAGAATAGACAAATACAGGTAGATCATTTTCTTATTATTTTAGGCAGTTTATGATAACTTACTGTACATGTTCTCTTCGTTGTTTGGTTTTATATGTGATTGATAATGATCGAGGGCTGCACATGAGGCCAATGCCCGGAATGGTTGGTTTAATTGCTTCCAATTCTAAGGTATTCACATCTCTAAACAAAGTTGTAGATACAAAGAATTATCCTATTTTTTTTCTTTCTAAACTGTGTTTATATATACATGAAAAGAAAAAAGCTGCACCAGTTAAGGGACCAGAGGTCAAAAGAACTCAAAGGGATCGTGGAGAATTGGAGGATATCATGTTTAAGCTTTTTGAGAGACAAGGGTACCCATTAATAACACTGTCGGTTTTAGGGTGAGTAAAAATGGGTTAATTAATAACAACAGCTACAAATGTGAAGCATGATAAATTAGTTAAGTCAGTTGTCGTAAATCCTCCTGTTTACCCAACTTATTGTTTGAAGGTTGTCATTCAACTTTGTCCATTTTCCAAAATTTGTCAAAAATAGATTCAGTAGTTGATTTGCTGATCTGGTATGTTAGGTGTTTGTTGATTTGATTTAGGTTAAGTGATTAGTGATTACGAAACGACATTTCGTTTTGGTTTGTTTCATAACCTAGGGTTTTGGTGGTTATATTGTTGATTTGTTAGGTTATTCGTTTAAGTTTGAATGTTTTATTTTCAATGAGCTGGTTTTGTATTTCTGGTTTGAAAATGAGTTTTAGATCTGTAGTGTTTAGATCACTATTAGATTGACTGATTAGTGAGTATGAAACAAAATGCCATATCGTTTTAGTTCAGTTCATATATCGTAGGGTTTCGGTAGTTGTGTTATTGAGTATATACTCAAAGTTGATTAGGCTAATCATTTAAATTCGAATGTTTTATCGTCGGTGAGCTGGTTTTGTGTTTCTGCTTTGAAAAGGAATGGTTTATGAAATGACATAATATAATTTCTTGCAGATCTCGTAAGACAAGGAACGTGGCACATGCCTCAAAATCATGTGACGATAATCAGCTGATTTAAAGTGGGCTTTCTCCATATGTGCACAATGGTGTTAACATGAGGTAATTAATCATAACATCCTATTTGATTCTGCAGTTAATGGCTTTGTTTGTGTCTTTCATACAGAAGTGTGAAAAAGGTGAAATGTGGTTTGGGGAATTTGCAAGTCTTTAGATAAATGTGTGTCGTGCATTATGTAGGGATTTTTTATGGAAAAATTTCAGCATAGTTTTGTTATTAAAATATTGATTTCAAAATTTATGTACACGTTGTATGCTGATACACTACCAACCATTCACTACATGCAGTTTACAGTTTATATTGGAATCTCCTCCAGTATTTCTAAAGATTGGGGACTGAACTATGTATGGTTGTGTTTGGATGTGTGTTGAAACTGTATAAAACTTCATCGCCTTCTTCATTCAAGCAACCCGTACTTCAATCGTCCACAGTCTGAACACATGTAACTTTAATTTCAATCATTAGTGCAGCTATCGGTGGTGTTTGATGGCGTCTTGTGCTGGCTGTTACAATAAACAAGGTAATTCCATCTTCAATTGTGTTTTTATCTTCTTCCGGTCCTCTTAGACAATCAACGTGATGTGTTTGGTGTTCTTTTTCATCTTCTAAACTAATTGATGTTGTTTATTCAATTTTGGATCTTATGCAGGTAATCGCTCTTTGAATCCTTGTACAAATTGTTCCAAATCCAAACGAACAAGGGTTTACTTATAAATCGAAATGGGAACCCTGTGGAATCCCTAGTTAAATGGAGTGGAATTGTTCGATTGTGACATCAAGTACAACGATTTGACCAAAGGGCACTCATCTGATGGTAATTTGGAGCGTTTTTCTTTAATTTTATATTTTCGTACTGATTTTATGTGCTCAAATTCAAGTCTCTAATAGCAAAAAGCCCCTTTTCTTCTACCTTAATCTCGAAAAGGTGAAACCTAGGGTTCTACTTTTGTAATTTGGAATCTCAATGATGTGTTATTGAAGATTTGTTTTGGTCAAAAGCAGAGATATAAGCATGAACATGATGAAGTGGAACATGATGCGGTCAAGATCTGTTGCTAATCCATCTGCCAGCCCAGTCTCTTGGGTTGGGTATTCTGGATCAGTTATTCATCAATCAATCAGTCCAAATACACAACTGCACCATCAGAGGCTTGACAGTGAATACATGGATCAGGTATATTTATGAGTGTTCTTTGTAGATTTATGATTGTTTTAATGTGTGTTCTTGTATAATAATCTGATAACATTCAAATGCCTAACTTTTTGTAACGATCCAATGCAGGACTAGGAGCATCAACCATATTTAACTTTGTAAGGATTGTGTGTTTTTGTTTATATAAAAGTCTAATTTGCTGAAATCACCACACTTGCATATAGGATTGTTTGTGTGTTTGTTTGTTGGTTTATACAAGGGATTTATCTCAAAATTTGTTTTTTTTTTTTTTTTTTGCATGTGAACTAATTCGTCATTCTGGTGGTTATGTTTGATTTAAGTTTTCTTCACTTTTCACCGACAGTTCTTCAAATTGTTCAGAATTCCACACTTTCTACCTCTAATTCTAATGTAATCGTAAATAATGAAGCAATGACATCGATTATTGATGTCAATTTAGGCGGGGGCAGCTTTTGGTAGATTACATGTCAGAGGTTCCGACCGCTGGGAATCAATCTCAGACGTGCTGGTGTAGTACATGGTGCTCCGACAAGATCTGATTGTGTTTAATTTGCATCCATATGTTAAGTGGGCTAAGGAGTATTCTGGAGTTGATCTAGATGAATTTGTGAATGTGTTGAATGTATCATCTAATTTATGTTTTGTGTTCGTTTAATTTGGCAGAGATTGGTTCAGCATTAGCCAACACAGTATCGACATCTGAAGAACTGAGTACTGGGAAAATAAAGTTTGAAGCTTTTGATTTTGGAGGTCATCGGATTGCTTTTAGGGTTTGGAAAGATTACTAGACCATGGTATAAGCTGATTGAAGTTCGATTAATATTTGTTGATGCCTATGATTCTTTTCTTGTGTGTTGTTTTGTCATGTTGGCAGGGTCTTTGCACATGTTCCATATTTATCAATCAATCCCAATTCCAAATTTCCAATCCATATTATTGATTATATAAGTGGTTATATTAACTTATGATTTATTTAGTTAAATCGGTGCTTGACTTTGGTAATCTGCAACCGTCAGGTGCCAGTCAACTTGATCAAATCATTCCAGACGATGAACCGGATTTCCCGTCATCTACTGATCCAACAGTTGCTGAAAATCCATCTGACACACTTCCACCAAGCGAGCCATTACTTGAACCCACTGTGGAAGATAACGTAACGAAGTTCTATCAAGAATTGGTAAGTCATTTATTTATATACTTTAATAAGTTAACTCATATTGATCAACTTTTCATTATGCTATCGGTTTTGTTTTCGTGCAAAAACAAAGGCTGAAAGCTGATTGTGAGAAGGAGATAGATGAAGTTGTTGCACAAATACGACTCAAGTATGAAGCTAAACATCAAGAAGCAGATGCGGCTTACAACTCAAAAAAGATGGAACTTGTGACCAATATCTATCCGAAGGTATGCAATAATTCATTTCAAACACTGTTTTAACCCAAAAGTGGTTGTCAAAACAGTGTTTTAACCCAAAACAGTGGTTTCAAAACACTGTTTTAACCCAAAACAGTGGATTGGTATAATTTTTCTTTTGTTTAATAGTGTAGCATCTCAAAGGAAACCACTGTTTTAACCCAAAAGTGGTTTCAAAACACTGTTGGGTTAAAACAGTGACTTAAACCACTGTTGGGTTAAAATAGTGGTTGAAACTACTGTTGGGTTAAAACAGTGAGTTAAACCACTGTTGGGTTAAAATAGGTTTTAACCACTGTTGGGTTAAAATAGTGGTTGAAACCACTGTTGGGTTAAAACAGTGAGTTAAACCACTGTTGACTTACAACAGTGGTTGAAACCACTATTGGGTTAAAATACTTGTTGAAACCACTGTTGGGTTAAAACTGTGAGTTAAACCACTGTTGGGTTAAAATAGTGGTTGACTTTGGTCAAACAGCGGTTTGACTTTGGTCAAACAGTAGTCAAACAGCGTTACAAGCGTTACAGTGGTTTGACTTTGGTCAAACAGTGGTTCAAGCATACCATTGTCCAAGCTACATGTTGCTGCGAACGTCTGGCTTGCGTGGCATAGAGGAGTATCGTAGAATGTGCCGTGAAAGAACAAATACATGTAGATCATTTTCTTATTATTTTAGGCAGTTTATGATAACTTTATTGTACATGTTCTCTTCGTTGTTTGGTTTTATAGGTGATTGATAATGACCGAGGGCTGCACATGAGGCCAATGCCCGGAATGGTTGGTTTAATTGCTTCCAATTCTAAGGTATTCACATCTCTAAACAAAGTTGTAGATACAAAGAATTATCCTATTATTTTTTTTCTTTATAAATTGTGTTTATATATACAGGAAAAGAAAAAAAGCTGCACCAGTTAAGGGACCAGAGGTCAAAAGATGGATATAATTTTTTTTTTCAAAAATGTGAATTGCTTATATGTGTTTTCGCTTATTTATGAATTATGATTAACTTATTATCGCATACTGATTTTTATTTATACTTCATTTTCATATGAGAAGAGATTCTGAGGACTGTGATTTGGGATAAAAGACAAAGCTTGGCATCATGAAATACAAGAAAGGAAGTATAAGTAAGGTATTGATCACGTTACGTTTATGATGAGTAATTTTTTTACTTTGTTAATTCTAATGTATGTTTTCGCATCTAAAGCTCTTTACATTCAGATGTTTTAATAAGTTTTTATTCTTTGTTGTGCACACAGGTTCATATAAATAGCAAATATACACACTGCAAGCAGCATTTAAACGTAAACATAATTATTTCCGGCTCCGAAGAGAAACAAAAAAACTCTAAAAGAGATTCCTACATGAAAAGCCTCCAGTTTGGTGCGCAAGTAGAGAATTAACAAGAATCGCATATCGTTTCCGCAAGAACGCTAAAGTGAGGATCAGCCTATTTATCTCAAGATGAGGTAAACGTAGGTACTTCCATGAAATTCAAGATCACTCAAAAAGAAGGTAAACGTCTCCGCGTAATCACCACGTCACACGAAAAGGTAGATGCTGACGTGGCAAGAGAAGATATAAATAGTGCATACAGAAAAACTGCAAATGATGATGAGGATGATAGTGTTACATGTTCTGTTGGTAGTTGCAGTATTAACCGCTACAGTGACCATAACATCCAATCTAAATCAAATGCTTTTTAAGATAAAGAAAGCTATAGTAGTGATGCTGAGTCAGCTTGTCAAGGCGGATATGAAGACGAGATCGATAGGCTAGAATTGCAGGCGTATCGACATACCATTGAGGCGTTACATGCGTCAGGACCGTTAACTTGGGAAAAAGAGACAATGGTAACAAACCTTCGTATGTTTCTGCATATATCAAACGATCAGCATTTGATTATGCTAAAAGACTTAATTTCCACCGCAAATACTATCCGTGATAGATGACAGGAAATGCTTAGAATATAAGTTTTTCAGTCGTCAATTTTGAAAGTGATTTATATAATATGTCAATATGTTTGTATTATTTTGTTAATATATCGATCATTAATAATTAATATAAATAACTTTCTCGAGCCCGGGAAGCAATCCCGGGTAAAAACCTAGTATATAATAAACAAGAAGATTTGGGCTGATGTGGCACGTTCTTAGGGCTTCTTAGGGCTTCTCAGGATTCATTTTGGCGGGAAAATGGATGAATGTTGGAAAAGCTCGCGGATCCTTTTTTTCATGGATCCAACTTGCTCCATACCCGTATGTTTGACCCGGTTATATAAATCTCCTAAAAACCTAAATCCCTCAATTGCTTCATGTTTTCCTTCACAAACCCTAATCTCGGTCACCGCCCGCTGATCAAGAAAACCCTAGCTGTGCTTACGCATCTTCTTCATCAAATCCCCAGATCAAGCCGCTACAATTGTTTCTTCAATGATCCAGCCACTATAATCAATCTGGTATGTATTTTCCTTTTGTTGATTCATATTCTGGTTGTTAATTTGATATATCTTCTCATCATTCAATTGATTATATCATCTCTGAGAATATCAAGTCCATTTCGTTCTTCCTTGAGAAGCTACTAATCTCTCTATCTCCTTCTTCACCGTCACTTCTTTTCTAAAACCTAGGTATGATTTTCGTTAACTATCTCCTCATCATTCAATTGATTATATCATCTCTGAGAATATCAAGTCCATTTTGGATCCAGATGTTGTTCAAGGTAAGAATGTTTATCTGTTTTGTTCCATTCTTTTTTGAGGTAAGCCCTAATATTCGCGATTCTTTGGGTTTTTTAGATCTGGACCGACCGGTGTTGACCAAAAAGTAATTACTCTTTCTTTTCGGATAGATGTTTGGGGGTTTAGCTATGAGATGTGCTGATAAACTTTCTGATGTACCGACTAATCTTTAGGTCAAATTTAAACTTTCTTATTTATTTATTTTCGTTCTTGCAGTTATCTAATGGATGAAGATGTACTTGATTATAAATGACATATTTGCCATCATTTTTTGCACATATGATACTGCAATTTGGTATTTGTAAAGTAAGAGATGTGGACTAAGGTTGTTTCTGTCATGAAAATAACTTATGTGGTAGTTTGTTAGTTTCATTTTTTATGACACATTGTTCATTATTATTTGTTATTTTGGGATTTTTTTTTGTCAGGTGCCGAAGGCAAAATGGGTTCCTTTTTTAAACGTTTGTAAGTTCTTATGGATTTCTTTGAGAACATCTTTTTTTTTATTTTGTCTTTTTTGATTTGTCAATGTCTCACCACTTAGCTATATATGTTTTCAGGAGTTGGAGAATATATGTTCGGAATTTCGCATCATACGTGCCTGTCACGTTGAGTTGTTTTATGTAATCATTTCAATAAAATATTTTTTGGTTTTACAGCGACACTATGACGTATATAGATCAAACTGTACCAGCAAAAAATAGACCTACATTTATGTGTTTATATCACAGGTGTAAAGTAACGTTTATCAATTTCTCAGTTTATGTTTTCTTGCAAATCATATCTTTTGGTTTTTAGGTAAAAAGATGTGCTGAAATGTCAAGAAAGCTTTGTGTTTTCAAAGATCAAATACACAAGGCCGGGTTACAATCTTCTGCTCTTCCTACACTGCAACCAGATGTTAACTTGGAAGCCTTAGAGGTCTACTCTTTCAAGCTCACTAACAAAAAAATAAGTTTTTTTTTAGAATGTAGCTTTTATGATTTAGTTGGACATGATATGTTTTTATGCCCTATATTCTTTTATCATACAAATTCCTTCAAGCTCATATGCATAGGATAGGATGAGTAGACATTTTTACAATATTGAATATTGAAATACCAGCTCTTATATGAAAGTTTAGCAACTTTTGTAACCACTTATCAGATAACTTACTCAATCAGAATCAATGCAAAGTCTTCAAATAAATTCAAATAACCTAATATGGATAACTTTCTGTTTAAAACAACAGCCGGAAGCAATTTTATAAGATACATAAACTACAAAACAAGCTTGGAAAGTTTTTCACCAGTTCATATGATAGTAATGCCTGTTGTTTGCCTGTAAGCTGATTTCTTTTGAGTTAATAAAAGATGCAGTATTGTATTATTGGTGTTGGGTTTGTTGGTTGATGCAGATTCAAGAAGCTACTGTGCATGGTGGATCTTACAAATGACTTCTTCTTCAGTTATTCATACCATGTTATGTGCAGCCTTCAGAAGAATACTTGCTGTAACAGTGAGAAGGATGCACATATACTCTATGAGACCATGTCTGTTTGGAATGAGTTGTTAACCCGTGGGGTCCGCAATTTCCTTCAAAATACTATGTGGACAGTCGCAGTCGTATATGGTTTTTTCAAACAGGATAAGCTTTCAATCTCTGGGCGGGACTTTTAGATTGACTCTCATCTCAAGACGCTCACGCCATTATGTCGGGACCAGGTTGGTTTGTATTTATAAAGATAAAGATGAAGTCCATTAGCATGCTTACTAAATATTTTTTTCCTTTGAAATATAGATACTTAAAACGCGGTGTAAATGAGAAGGGCAGAGTTGCTAATGATGTAGAAACAGAGCAAATTTTGTTTGAAGATGTACGCAACCTGAAGGTTTTTCTGCAGAAATAAAACGTATGAATTGGAATACGAATACTATAATATGCAGATGTTATGAAGTAGTTTTTGTTCTTTGAATGGCAAATCTATAAGTCAGAGCAAAACGAGAGGGTTTTTTTTTTTGGGAAATTTGCAATTTTTAGTATGGTGGTCGTTAGTGTTGTGCTGACTTTTTGGTCAACAGTTTCTACAAGCTCTTATCGATTTTGGGTTAATGAGGCCCAGGGTAATGGTGATTGCCCATAGGTTCGTTGGCTTAGTTGGATGCCATTGAAAATTAGATGCTTTACTTGGAGGTTATCACTTGATAGAATCTTGGTATCGGCGTCTCTGATCAATAGAGAGGTGTGCTGATACATGATATGTTCTGCTCCTAATGCTCCCTCGAGGCAAAGGACTTGGACCCAAAGTCATGTTTTTTCCTATGGAAATGTTGGGTTCTGAACCTTCAAACGCATGGTTAACAGACTCGGAATGTACCGTTGTATTGTTCTGCGTGATTATTGAACACTAGGGTTTGGGGGTGTATTTGATGTGGATTCTAAAGGTGGTTATTTGATGTCATAATTAGATAATAAGCTGTAGTAAAATGGGTGTAGTTGTAACAGTTAGTTTTGTTGATATTCTTAGGAGGCTGATGTGGGTACAACTTTCATTTTATCCATATAATGGCATCAACGAACATGATTCCTTACTTTCAGACATATGTAGCGTTGGCAAAAGAAATGTCAGCAACCGATGGGAGTTGTGATGTTCATGCTGTTGTTGATAAATTGAAGCCTTACAAAAGGAAGACATCAGGTTAAAGTTTCTATGTTTAAAGAGATTTCGTTTATCCACTTTTTTTGGTAAGTCTTCTAAAAGATATGGTCATTCAGGTGGTCGAAGCAAGTACAAAGCTCTCTGCGTGAAGAACATCTATCTTTTGGAACGAAGTGATAGCGAAGAACATGATCATTTTTAGGTTAATTACTAAATTCACTGCTCTTGTGAATTGATGGCAATATAGTTTATTGCCAACATTTCTTACTTGTAATGTAAAGTTTGATAATTATTCAGGTATCTGAGTTAAGAGGTGATGATAAAAATAAAATGTAGTGCAAGTGTCATAGAGTCACAGTAGTCAAAGGCACAAAGACTCACATGCGCAAATTCTGGCCATATATTGCAAAAAAAAATCAGTATGAACAGGTCTAAAACATCTAAAGTTGGTCTGAAACATCTAAAAATGGCATGGAACTGGCTTTAACCATTATAAACTACCCTAAAACAGCTTAAAATGGCATGTTTATGCCATGCGCCTTGCTTATCTTGGGCCCTCACTTTGTAAGCGCCTTAGCCTAGGCAATAGTCTCTCACTATTTGCGCGTTGAGTGTATGTAGCACCTTTAAATACATAGCAAAGAATACCAGTTTACTTTCACATGTCTAAATATAAAGATTCAAGTCATGTGTTGTTTTGATACTTATATAAGCTGGCGACATGCTAAAGGAAGACTTAAGGTACATGCCTTTCATCATCTTCACTCGACCCATTTAACTAGAAGTTAGATGAATTTGGTTATTTTGGTTGTTTTTTTATAAGTTCTATATGAAAATGATGTGGGGCAAACGAGTCGAAAGTCATAGTATATGCAACTGCTTTATTTGGTGAAAGGGAACCCACCTCTTTGTTTTTAATAGGGATGCCATGCATACATTGCAACTCTAAGACACAACTTGGCTTGCAAGAATTCTCTTGAAATTAGCCCAGGAGCCGGAGGTAAGATGGTATCTCTTGAAGTTATGCTAATAACCAACAAATATCCAAACTAATTAAGATTCTAAAGAGTGAAGCTCACGGGTATAGTGTCGGGCGATTAAAAGAGTGAAGATGGTTTGCCCTGGTGGTGAACAAGCTTTTATCAGGAGAATGATTCAAGATAGTTCTCAACTTAAACAATCATTGAGGTACTATGGATAGTTTTATTCTTTGTGTTATTATTTTATATTATACTTTTGTACTTATTATAGGTGTTTTAACATAATGATTTGAAATGTGCTGCTTCTAGCTGTCTGTTCCATAGTCACCTAATTCGTGGTTCGCTCCGGTTCGGGTACGCGGTTCGGGTTCGCGATTCGCTAGATGGCACGAATTCGGTACGGACGGGGGTAGGTTCATTTCGGTACGATCCGGTACGCTATTCCGGTACGGTGTACCATTTATAATGTTCATTTTATATTTTTTGTGTACAAACTTATAAGTTTGAAGACCAAATGTAAACTAGTGAAGATAGAGGGGGTTAAATGTTAAAATAAAACAACTAGTTATACACTTTATATGTAAAAATTTAAAGCTTTACATACTAAATGTAAAGTAGTAAAAGATAGAGGGGTTAAATATTAAAAATTTCTAAACTTATTTAAACCTAAAGTTGAAACCCTACGCACAGCCGCTATTCTCCTTCTTTCCTGCTGATATTGCAGCACCAGAACCAGGATTCCCAAGTTACGAACAGCTCTGGAAACAAGAATTGGAACGATCCAAATTAACGAATTGAAACGACGAATCAAACCTTAAATTCGCGAATTGATAGCGAATTGGTTCGTATACGAATTCCGTACCATACGAAACGTACCAATTCGAAATTCGTGCTATTTTGGGCGAATTCTGTGACTATGGTCTGTTCTTTCTACTAGATTGTAGTATTCTTAAATTGAATACTTGTGTGTGAACAATGTTTGGTTCTGTCAACATCTATACCACAATAAAAGATAGGGACCCAAAATAATTGCAAATGAAGTTGGAGGGAGTTGAGGTTTTATAATCATATTTCTATCAGTTTTAGAATCAGAATTGGTGTATTTGGCATTCAAAGTCAAAATAAGAGTTCTATTTTACATTTTTACAAGCATAATGAATCTAACTGATCCCATTTTCATTGCATGTGTTCAGGTGGTTCATGATGCAGATAGGCAAATGATATCATATGTTTTGTGATTCCAAGAGCTGGTTTGGTAAGGTCTGATGGTCCCCACAAAATATAGAGCTTTTCATATAACTTTTATGTCATGTAAATTCGCTTTTTGATGGTCAGTAGTTTGTTTAATATGATATATATTTACTTAAGTGTAGTTATCCTTTGAAAGAACAATTTCCTGTATGATTTGTTTTAAAACTAAGAGCGTACTTGATCATCTGTTTGTTTAATTTTGTGGCTTTTTTTATTGTTGTCAAATTCCAATGTCATACAAGCTTTCAATTTTATAACTTGGTATGTGTCTTTGATGGATATTAATTGAATTTACGTTCACAGCCTGTGATTAAGGTTATAGAAAGTTTATAACTCTTCTTTAGCCAAGACACTTAATATATACATTTTTATAAACAATCAATAATGTTTATAACTTTTATTATACGTTTACAACCCGTGATTAAGTTTGTGAAAATTCTAAGTCTTCTATAGTCAAGACATTTAATATCTAATACTCTTTTGTATGATCATATTAATCATAAATAGTTTTTGATATAAAAACTTTCTCCAGCCCGGGAAACATTTCCCAGGTGATAACCTAGTTATAAATATTCAATAAAACATTCGTTAGAGCAGCATTTTCATGAATAACATGAATGTAAAGGGAAATTACTAAAAAGTATGTGTCTTTTTTTATCAAAAACTAATTCATGTAATATCATTTACAAATAAAAGAATAATCTTATCCTATCAACTAGTAGTACTGGTATGCATAAAGACCTAAACATAAATTATAACATTGAGCCAATGATCTCTAGATCAAGTGGTAGAAGACTTGTATTTCTCTTGGGAGATGGAAGTTCAACTCCCACTTGGTGCAGAGTGAGGCATTGGTGGGCAATGATAGGAGGCATAGGGAAACCTGGGTTAGATCCTTGAGCCAAACGGGTTTTACCGGTAATTTCATCGTCGTGCCTACGGGCGGGTGGGTTACCGGGTTTTCCCCGGAATTGGTGGTGGACCCGGGTTACTCTCGGAGTACTCCGTTTGGTCCAGTGGGTGCCCCGAGAATGCTCGGGATTGATTCTGTTGGCCGTTCAAAAAAAAATTATAATATTGTAAATAAGAAAACCAAGAGTTTATATATTGATGAAATAAGGGTTAATGGATTTAAACACCCCCAACTATGGCCATTTGGCCGATGGCACTCTCAACTTTCACTCTGGCTCAGACCACTCCCAACTTAACACATCGATTGTCATGGCACCCCTTCGTTAAATATTCACTAACTGGGTTAGTTTTGTTGTCCTACGTGGCTAATTTTAGATGATGTGGCATTTTTTAGATGATGTGGCATTTTTTAGATGATGTGGTGTTTTTAATCAGTATATATTCACCCCTCTCTCTCTCACTTAACACCAGCACCATCCACCCTACCACCGTAACCCTACGCAGCCATTCACCCACTGCGACCACCTACCCTACTCAGCCATTCACCCACTGCGACCACCTACCCCACACCACCAAACACCGCTTAATCTGGATCTAGAAGTCTGTCCGTGCGAGATGATATCGAAAAAAAACGACGATGGGTTTTGATTTTGGGGGAAAACGGGGTTATGATGATAATCAGGTGATGTTGAGGAGGGGAACAGTGGTGCCGTCGCAGGGGGTGGTGTGATGTTGAGGATGGGAACAGTGGTGCCGTTGAAATCGCCGGTGAAATCCGCCGTTGATAAGCATTTTCTCACTCGATCGGTTGCGGTTAGGAAACAAAGCACTTGCAGTGTGAAATCGCTGTTGAAGATGACGTGTTGTTATGTGTTGATCTGATGATGTTGAGCCCATGATTCAATCAATCCCCCACTTGCAGTGTGAAATCGTTGTTGATTCAATCAGGATCCAAACCATAAAGGTGTGTAGCAAAGTTTGTAGAGCGTTCGATATACAATATAGTATAGATATATCATATATGTGTGTTTACAGCTATTTTGATGGTGAAAGATGAAAATGAGAAGGCGATGATGATAATGATAATGATTTGTGTACGGATTCATATCCGAGCATCGTAATCAGTCATGGGGTCATCATCGACCCGTATCTTGGCGGGGTAACCCGGATGGTATGTGAGAGCAACAACAAGGGTTTTTCGTTTGCTCTTACGGTGCAACCGTTGTTGCAGCCATGGCGGTGATCGTCCCTCTTGTCTGATCTTCATGTTACAGATCTGAGCCACCTCCTCTTTGCTTAAATCATCGATAATTTCTCTTTGCTTAAATCATCTAGGGTTTCATATGGTTTTTTGTTTGGGGGTATTAGGTGTTTTAAAGATGATGAATCAGGTTTGCATTACACGTCAGCTAATGTATGACACGTATGAATGCTACATCAGATTAAATTGCCACATAAGCTAATTTTAGTAACCTGGTTAGTGAATATTTAACGAAGGGGTGCCATGACAATCGATGTGTTAAGTTGGGAGTGGTCTGAGCCAAAGTGAAAGTTGAGAGTGCCATCGGCCAAATGGCCATAGTTGGGGGTGTTTAAATCCATTAACCCATGAAATAACCTCATATATAATATTGATCCAATCATTTTCAGAAATATATAAATTGAAATTATATAAGACCAAAGTCAATATTAAAATAATATTTCACATTATATATTTGTGTATATAAACAAGTGTTGGATGTAGGATGGTACGTAAGTAGGGCTGTTCAAAAAGCTCGCGGCTCGGAGCTCGCTTGGATTTAGCTCGGAAAAAGCTCGCTCGATTTGGCTCGGTTTAAAAGTGAGCTGGCTCGCGGCTCGGAGCTCGCTTGGATTTAGCTCGGAAAAAGCTCGCTCGATTTGGCTCGGTTTAAAAGTGAGCCGAGCCGGCTCAGCTCGGTTAGAAAGTGAGCCTAGCTCGGCTCGGCTCGTAACGAGCCGAGCTGGCTCGATTCGGCTCGCTTTGTAGCTCGGCTCGGTTTAGCTCAAATTATTTTACTTATAATAAGTTTTAATTTTATATACATTATAATATATTACAAAAAAAAACTGATTATTATTTACATGTATATAGGTTTGTAATTTGATATTTATGGCATATTTGAAGATTGATTACCATACTAATGAACTAATATTGCATTTTATTGAAATTAAAACTTATTTTGCATTGTTAAACTTGATTTTGGTTTGAATTGTATTAGATTGAACTTATTTTGAATATATTCTTTTAAATTATTGAATAATATTTTAGGCTATTAAATTTTAAGAGGTATATATTAGTTTTTTTTTATAAAATCGAGCCAAACCAAGCCGAGCCGAGCTAGCTCGGTTTAAAACCAAGCCGAGTCCGAGCTTAGATTTTCAGCTCAGTTTCAAATCCGAGCCGGGCCAGCTCGGTTTATAATCGAGCCGAGCCCGAGCTTGGCCTGCCTCGGCTCGGCTCATGAACAGCCCTATACGTAAGAACAATAAATATGTTTGTACAAATAATTAAACAATCTTAAACAAATATGGAAATAAATACTTAAAAATGTATCCAAATTTTATTTTTAACTCATGGAATAAGGTGTATATTTAAATAGTTTGATGTTGCTTCATTACAGTATAATAATACAATAAATAAAAACGTGACATTCATAATCATTGATTTGATTGATTGGTAATTGATATACGTAATATACTTATTTATAAAAAAAACAATAAACTAATATCTTATAAAACTTGGATAAAATAACTTAACAAAAACCATCAAATACGTTATCATAAAAAACAATTAATCAACCACCAACGTTTCTTTCTAACATCACCAATTTGCTTAAGATACATGCAAAATCTTCTTCTTTAACAAATTAATAATGCAGCTCAATAGTTAATGGTTCTCTAAATGATGTGTGTTAAAACTTTGTAGCAATTGTCTAAAAATTAAACAATCACTCATGTCACTTTAGTATAATTTGATTTTATATAAAAATATCGAATTATATAACATCTCGGTGTGTTGAAGAAAGTACCATGACCCGGGTTAGATCATGTTGGAAAAATATGTGAAAATAACATTTTTCACAAATATAGGAAAATGATTTTTTCCTATTTTGGACTAAAAATAAATATAATAAAATGAGCGGGTTTTATATATTTATTTGTGGGTTTGTGTTCTATGTTGGGAGAGCTTCGCAACGAACTAAACCACGTCCAAAACGGAGCTAAGATGAATGAGATATCGATGCTCAAAGTTGGGTGTTTGGAACATTCAATGCTGAAACAAAAGGGAAAGTAACACCTTGTCCCACATCGGATGAGAGATGGAACTTAAAGGGGTATTTAAGTGGGAACTCTCCATCCTTATTGTTTCATGGGAGCACTCACTAGTGTACTCGCGAACCGCACTCGCACACGCTCGCGCGCGCGCGTGGCGCGCGCGCTTTGCACTTTGCACTTCGCATCGCCGCGAGCCGCCTTTGTATTTTTGACCACGTGCGCGTGGTGGATCTCATGGGCTGCAGGGACCAAGTGGAGTGCAGGTTCGAAGCGCGTGACGTGGCAGTCCGCGCGCGGGTATACGTGGCACGGAGGCGCGCAGTTGCGCACGGTGCATGGGTCCTGATGTGGCGTGCGCGGCGCACCAAGGTGAGCCAAAACGGCGCGACTGTGTGGCGTGCTCGTAGAGGCTCACAGGTGACGTGACACACGCGCGCATGGACCTGAGTCAGTGAGGCGCACACGCGCATGGCTGTGAGCCAAGAGGACGCACCGCGCATGGGCGTGCAGACCAGGGCGCGTGCGCACCAAAGTGGCTTGCGCGCGCGCATGCGTAGAAGCTTCCAGGATTGAATGACAGTGCAGTTTCAGTCCAGCTTCGTAACTGACGAGTTAACGGGCTTTGACTGAGAATTAAATGACGTATTAAATTGCATTGAAGACGTTTAATGCAATTTAAACCTCTCTTTAATTCGTTTTTTACTGTTTCAACTTAGGAGCTGTATAAATACAGCTCCATACCCAGCTGAAGAAGATCACCAGCAACACAACAGCATACACCACTTCTCTCTAGAATTTCCTGATCTCTTTCTTGCAGCTTTCAAGGTAACCTTCGGGTTGTAGGCGAACTCCGGCAGTACTACTGCTCTGGCTGTTGTACCCTGGGAAACAAAACGAGTACTCTTGGGAGACTCGGAATTTGTTTTAAGGGAAGCGTGTTGAACACGTGCCTCAGTCATAGATTTTTCTTCTTCTACTCCATTCTTGTATTTGTTTTATTTCAGTTGTAATAGTATTGTTTTTCTAGCTTTCTTTGTATAGTAATCATTAATAAAATTTGTTTATTTTTATTTTATTACGCGAACGGTTCCTACAATCTTAAAACACATTTTTAAAACCGTTCGTGTAACAAAACCATTCTGTTTGTGATTCAAACCAGTTTTGTTTTCACTCAGTTTGTGTTTTAAAAACAGATTTTTTTTTGGGTTTTCATCTTCAAGGGAGCGACTTTGGTTGAAAACCATTCTGGTTACATTCAGGTTGTCCTAAAATTTGCTAAAACTTTCTGATTTGGTCTTCAAAGTTGGACTTAGAAGCCAATCAGTAAGTTCTAAAACTATTAAAAATTTTCTGTTTTTGGTCTTCAAAGTTGGACTTAGAAGCCTACACAGTCAATTTGTGGTAAAATTAAAATTAACTAGCTTACTTCTGGTTTTTGCGCAAATCATAATTTTTTGACTAAACTTTAAAATTTTAATTTTCAGCATGTCGAACGAAAACGAAAACGTCAACGTTAACAACACCACAAATGTTGTGACGGGAACCCCTCTTAACGCCACCACTGTGGGAGCGTCCACAGTGGCCAATCACGCTGAACGATCCGAGAAGTTCACGGGTCTACACTTCAAAAGGTGGCAGCAGAAGATGTTCTTCTACCTGACCACCATGGACCTTGCGAGGTTCTTGACGGAAACCGCTCCCCAACCTGTGGAAGGGGAGACCGACGCACAAAGACAGTGCGCGGTAGATGCGTGGAAGCATTCGGATTTCATATGTCGTGGCTATGTGTTAAACGGCCTGTCAGATGCGTTGTATAATGTGTACTACAACGTCAAGACTTCCAAAGACCTTTGGGATGCCTTGGACAAAAAGTACAAAACGGAGGATGCTGGCACAAAGAAATTTGTGGTAGCCCGTTTCTTGGATTTCAAAATGGTTGATTCTAAAAGTGTTATGAATCAAGTCCAAGAATTCCAAATTATACTACATGACATCTTTGCGGAAGGCATGACACTTAGCGAGACATTCCAAGTGGCAGCGTTGATTGAAAAGTTACCTCCTGGTTGGGTGGATTTTAAGAATTATCTTAAACACAAACGAAAGGAGATGACTTTAGAGGACCTTATTGTTCGTCTTCGGATTGAAGAGGGCAATAGAATTGCCCTAAAAGGCAGCCATGCGCAAACTTCTGCCAGCGCAAACGTGGTTGAGCATGGGCAATCCTCTAAGGGCGCGAAGGGTAAGGGGAAAAAGGACAAGGAGAAAGCAAAGGCTAGCAAACTTGGACCGAAGAAAGGGGTTGTGAAAAAGAAACCTCCAACGTTCCAAGGGACTTGTTACAACAGTGACGAGCCGGGACATCGGGCTAACCAATGCAAGAAACCAAAGCGTGAGCGCGCGTACATGGTGGATGAAGACTGAATGCCTTTGGTGGCAATGATTTCCGACAAAACCGCAATGTTGGATGAGGTCAATGCTGTGACCAACACTCCAAAAGGGTGGTGGATTGATACGGGAGCAACCCGTCATGTGTGCCCAGACAGGAGCCTCTTTACCACCTTCAAGGAGCTTGCGGGAGATGAGAAGCTGTACATGGGAAATGCAGCCACCGCGGACATCAAGGGTGAAGGAACGGTGATTTTGAAGTGGACTTCAGGGAAGGAGCTCACTTTAAGCAACGTGTTATATGTTCCAGACTTACGCAAGAGCCTAGTCTCGGGATGGTTGCTTAATAAGTTTGGATTTCGTTTAGTTTTTGAGAGCGATCAATTTGTACTTACTAAACGAGGAATGTATGTAGGCAAGGGCTATGCCCAAAATGGTATGTTTAAATTGAATGTAATGGCAGTCAAGAAGAACATGAATAAAATTGCTACTACTTCTACTTATATGCTTGAGTTTTCTGAATCGAATAAATGGCATGGTAGATTAGGTCACGTAAATTTTAATTGAATACGCCGTTTAATTAATTTAAATTGTATACCAACATTCCATATTGATTCACATTATAAATGTGAAACATGCTTTGAATCCAAACTTACAAGAACATCATCGAAATCGGTTGAACGAATAACCGAACCCCTTGATTTAATTCACACCGATATATGTGATTTAAAAGCGGTACCCACAAGAGGTGGAAATAAGTACTTCATCACGTTTATTGATGATAGCACTAAATATTGCTCTGTGTATTTACTAAAAAGTAAAGATGAAGCAATAAGTAAATTTATCTTGTATAAAAATGAAGTTGAGAATCAACTTCAAAAGAAGATAAAAGCTTTGCGAAGCGACCGAGGAGGCGAATATGTTGCACCTTTTGCCGAGTTATGCGCAAAAAGTGGAATTGTACATGAGTGTACACCTCCTTATTCTCCACAATCAAATGGCGTGGCGGAACGAAAGAACCGCACATTGAAAGAAATGATGAACGCCATGTTGATAAGTTCTGGGGTGAGCCAGGAAATGTGGGGGGAAGCCATTCTCTCGGCTAATTTTCTTTTGAACAAGATACCACTAAAAAAGAGAGATGAAACTCCATATGAGTTATGGAAAAGAAAGAAGCCTTCATACAAATACTTGAAAATGTGGGGGTGCCTAGCAAAGGTGATTGTACCACCTCCTAAGGCTCTTAGGATAGGACCCAAAACTGTTGATTGCATATTTATTGGGTATGCGCATCAAAGTAGTGCACATCGCTTTCTTGTACATGAGTCAAAGAATCCTGATGTACACATAAACACTATCATGGAGGTGAATCCTAACGTTGTGTCTTACTTTGAAAATGTGTTTCCTTTGGGAAGACAAACACATGCAACGTCATCAACACCTAATTTTGAAGTAGGTGAAAGCTCATCTAGACGAGTTGATGAGGTAGTTCATGATAAGACACATGAACAACCTGAGGTTGAAGAAAGTGACCGTAGGCGAAGCAAAAGGCCAAGGGTTGAAAAATCCTTTGGTCCAGACTTCGTTAGCTATATGGTTGAGGGTGAGCCCAATACATATCGCGAAGCGGTTTCTTCTTCAGAAGGACCTCAATGGAAAGAAGCAATAAGAAATGAAATTGATTCTATATTGCAAAATCATACTTGGGAGTTAGTAGATCTTCCACCTGGTTGCAAACCACTTGGATATCGTTGGATATTCAAAAGGAAGATGAAAACTGATGGAAGTATTGATAAATACAAGGCTAGGTTGGTGATTAAAGGATTTAGACAAAAGGAAGGTCTAGATTACTTTGATACCTACTCGCCTGTGACGCGCTTAACCTCGATTAGATTGGTTCTTGCTATTGCGGCTTTAAAAAATTTGAAAGTTCACCAAATGGATGTTAAAACCGCATTTCTAAATGGCGATTTAGAAGAAGAGATTTACATGGAGCAACCTGAAGGTTTCTCTGCCCCAGGTCAAGAGGGTAAAGTATGTAAACTCGTCAAGTCTTTGTATGGCTTGAAGCAAGCACCAAAACAATGGCACCAAAAGTTTGATCATGTCATGATTGACAATGGTTTCAAAATAAATGAGTGCGACAAATGTGTTTATTTCAAAGACACAAATGAAGGTTATGTGATTTTATGCCTTTATGTAGACGATATGCTTATCATTGGGAGTAATGATAAAAT
This sequence comes from Helianthus tuberosus, assembly GCA_030545235.1. Classification (NCBI taxonomy): domain Eukaryota; kingdom Viridiplantae; phylum Streptophyta; class Magnoliopsida; order Asterales; family Asteraceae; genus Helianthus; species Helianthus tuberosus. Next base: position 21,576 of record JARYGA010040576.1, read on the forward strand.
TATCAAAGCTACTAAAAGCGAGATTTGACATGAAAGACATGGGTTTAGCGGATGTGATTCTTGGAGTAAAAATCATAAGAACCCAAGAAGGTCTTGTGTTAAGTCAATCTCACTATGTCGATAAAATTCTTGAAAAATTCAACTCGGGAGATACGAGTGTAGCTCGAACTCCAGTTGATACCTCCCAACATCTCAAGAAGAATAAAGGAGATGGAGTTGCTCAGTTAGAGTATTCAAGAATTATTGGCAGTCTAATGTATCTAATGACATGTACTAGACCCGACTTGGCTTACGCGGTGAGTAGGCTAAGTAGATACACCAGCAATCCGTGCGCGGATCATTGGAAAGCTATCACGAGGGTGCTTAAATACATAAGATACACAAGAGATTATGGACTGCATTATACCCGACAACCAGCAGTGATCGAAGGATACACTGATGCAAACTGGATATCGGATAATAAAGATTCCAAATCAACAAGTGGTTATGTGTTTACACTTGGAGGAGCTGCTATTGCTTGGAAGTCTTCTAAGCAAACGGTGATAGCAAGATCCACAATGGAATCAGAATTTATCGCCTTGGATAAGTCAGGCGAGGAGGCGGAATGGCTACGTCAATTCGTGGAAGATATTCCAAGATGGCCAAAGCCTTTGCCAGCCATATGTGTACATTGTGATAGCCAATCAGCGATTGGTAGAGCTCAAAGCTTGATGTACAATGGCAGATCAAGGCATATGCGACGTAGACATAACACAATACGACAACTACTCTCAACGGGTGTTATCACAATTGATTATGTGAGATCAACGGATAACATTGCGGACCCGTTAACAAAAGGCTTAAGCAGAGAGTTAGTAGAAACGTCGTCAACAGGAATGGGACTAAAGCCCGTGATAAATGGGAATATGAGGGAAACCTAACTTAGTTGACTGGAGATCCCAAGATCTAAGTTCAATAGGACAACTTAATCATATTACCAAACGGAGTCACTGTGGGGGAGTAACCCAAACTAAATAAAAGGGAGTTACATATACTTCCTAGTCCATTCCAATCAGTGACATTGAAGTGAGGCTAAGCATATTAAGGTTAACGATTTCAGGAAATCAAATAACCATGATGCTTTTAATGATTCAGAGGAATCACCTATGTTAGAGAGAAGTTGGGTCGCTTCAAATGGATTTGTGGGGTGCGCAAATCCTAGAGCTCTCGCAGAACCAGGCTAGTGTTCCAGGACCATAATAGGACACAACAATGAGGAGTTGGCCAAACCAGGGAGAGTATTGTGTGAAGTGTATTGTCGTTTACATAAATGGGGGTATGTTCAAGGACATCGCGTCTACACACCGCTAGTAAGCTAAGTGCGCTTCACAAAAGAAGGTTCAAAGGTGACAACCTACCTATCTTGCAATACTCAACTGTCGAAGTTTATCGTTGAAAAGTGTAAGGAAAAGATCCATTTCCATACATGTGGGGGATTGTTGGAAATTTGATGAAAATAGCATTTTTCATGTGGGGGATTGTTGGAAAAATAGGTGAAAATAACATTTTTCACAAATATAGGAAAATGATTTTTTCCTATTTTGGACTAAAAATAAATATAATAAAATGAGCGGGTTTTATATATTTATTTGTGGGTTTGTGTTCTATGTTGGGAGAGCTTCGCAACGAACTAAACCACGTCCAAAACAGAGTTAAGATGAATGAGATATCGATGCTCAAAGTTGGGTGTTTGGAACATTTAATGCTGAAACAAAAGGGAAAGTAACACCTTGTCCCACATCGGATGAGAGATGGAACTTAAAGGGGTATTTAAGTGGGAACTCTCCATCCTTATTGTTTCATGGGAGCACTCACTAGTGTACTCGCGAAGGGTGCGGAGCACCCTAACCCGCACTCGCACACGCTCGCGCGCGCGCGTGGCGTGGGCGATGAGGCGCAATGTGGCGCTTTGATGGTGCACTTTGCACTTCGCATCGCCGCGAGCCGCTTGAGAGCCGCCTTTGTATTTTTGACCACGTGCGCGTGGTGGATCTCATGGGCTGCAGGGACCAAGTGGAGTGCAGGTTCGAAGCGCGCGGTTGCGCACGGTGCATGGGTCCTGATGTGGCGTGCGCTGCGCACCAAGGTGAGCCAAAACGGCGCGACTGTGTGGCGTGCTCGTAGAGGCTCACAGGTGACGTGGCACACGCGTGCATGGACCTGAGTCAGTGAGGCGCACGCGCGCATGGCTGTGAGCCAAGAGGACGCACCGCGCATGAGCGTGCAGACCTGGGCGCGCGCGCACCAGAGTGGCTTGCGCGCGCGCACGCGTACAAGCTTCCAGCATTGAATGACAGTGCAGTTTCAGTCCAGCTTCGTAACTGACGAGTTAACAGGCTTTGACTGAGAATTAAATGACGTATTAAATTGCATTGAAGACGTTTAATGCAATTTAAACCTCTCTTTAATTCATTTTTGACTGTTTCAACTTAGGAGCTGTATAAATACAGCTCCATACCCAGCTGAAGAAGATCACCAGCAACACAACAGCATACACCACTTCTCTCTAGAATTTCCTGATCTCTCTCTTGCAGCTTTCAAGGTAACCTTCGGGTTGTAGGCGAACTCCGGCAGTACTACTGCTCCGGCTGTTGTACCCTGGGAAACAAAACGAGTACTCTTGGGAGACTCGGAATTTGTTTTAAGGGAAGCGTGTTGAACACGTGCCTCAGTCATAGATTTTTCTTCTTCCACTCCATTCTTGTATTTGTTTTATTTCATTTGTAACAGTATTGTTTTTCTAGCTTTCTTTGTATAGTAACATTAATAAAATTTGTTTATTTTTATTTTATTACGCGAACGGTTCCTACAGATCAAAGGAATCCGTTTAAATTATGAAGAAACTCGTAGAATCAGTTTAGTAGTAGAAAATATGGTGATATATCGTTTAAATTATAGAACGAAGTTTTATAAGTTTGCCCGTAAGAGAACTTGGTTCCATTGCCGTAACTAGGTCCGATTTTAATTGGAAAAAAAATTTGTTTCATTCCCTTTCTAAACGGTGTATATAAAAAAATTAGATCACTTCTTTTATTATAAAAAAAATTAGATCACTTCTTTTACTATAAAAAAATTGTTTCTAAAAGTTTATTTATAAAAAAAAAGTTACTGATCTATTATATATAATAAATGAAAGTTATTTGGGCCACGTGTCACTTGATTAGGGCATCTTCAGTTCTCTTTTCCCGCCCAACAGTGCCATCCCCTTTTCCTTATATAATCTCTCTTCTCACTTCTAATCTTTGTTTACAAACCTTGGGTTCTTTCTCTCTCTATATTCAGGCGATTCAAATTCAAATTTCACAAACCCTGCAAATTATTGAGATAATTCTTTCCATCCAAACCTTAATCTTCTTCAGACGCCACCATAAAATCTTCTTTTGTTCATCGATTACTTCATCAAAAGGTTTGTTCTTTTTTTTAGTTGAAATACTTTCATGATTTCCTCTTATTTACACTAATCCTAATTTCTACTCGTAATCTAATCATATGGTTCCAGGGTTGTTGTCATCAAAGTTGAAATCCGCTTAGCTGCGGATAGATTTCTGCCATAAGCTGGTATGTTTGAATATGTTTTGAAATTAGCGTTTTTTTCTAGATGGTGATGATATGAGTATAACATCTGTTGATTATTGATGTTTGAGTATGTTCAGCCATTATTCTTTCTGAAATTAGAGTTTCATTGGTATTTTTATGTTTGTAACAGCAGTGGTTCAGCATCTACAGTGGATTCAACATCAGGTGTTTGCTATTATTGTTTGATGTTGTTTGCTATTATTGACTGATGTTGTTTGCTATTGTTGTTTGATGTTGTTTGCTATTGTTGTTTGCAGTTGAAGATATCTTAATTAAGGTAATAATTGTATTACATCATGTTGAAAATTAGAATTGATAAATTTAGGGAAAGTGAGGTTGAAAGTTAATAACCCAACAGTGGAGCATTTCATTCTACAGGTTCCATAAATTAAGGGTATTCTCATATAATGATGATGATTGTTCCACGGTTGTTTCCAGTATTATTGTTCCAACATCGTTTAAAGTATGTGTTTTTTGCTACTCTGATTTTCAATTTTGAGTTTTTTATTTTGAAGTGATATACTCTAATTCTCGGTTTAAATTTCAGTCTAATCACAGTTGTTTGAAATTCATACAATCTGCTGCGGGTTATTATAGGTTTGTATTCAAAGAAGCATAAAGTTTAATTAAACACAAAGAAAGATTATTAAATTTATAGTTAAAATAATTTTTGCTTATGTCTAAATGATGATGATGATTATAATTGACTTGTGCAGAAGATGATGATGTAGAACCCACAGTAGTTCCTACTAAACGCAAGAAAGGATCTGCTATTGTTGTAAGATAAGATTTTATGTTACTAGAGAGTCTAGAGTAATGGTGTTTCCCACCTTTTTTGTATTAAAAGAAGCATAAAGTTTGTTTTAAAGGAGCTCTTTATGAACAAAGACTGATGAGGCCTATCCACTGTTGAAGACAAGGTCCTGTTAAAGACAAGCACTTTATGTACCTAGAGTTTGATTAATCAAAGGAAAACGACTGTTTAGTATCAGCAGTGGTTCAGCATCTACAACAGATTCAAATTTAGTATTTAATTATCAGTGGTTCTTATGTAACTTTAGTATTTCATTATGAGTTTTTTTCATGTTGTAAGAATCAGTGAATTCTCAGATAATAGATTGCTTTGCCGGATTAGATTATGTGTTAAATTATTGTTCTTTAAGTGATTGTTTCGTTTTCTTGAATTCTATGTAATTTTGTAAAGAAGTACAATAACAAACAGTGGTTTTAACATCTGTTTGCAATTTGGTCAATAGTTAATGGAAACCCCTGTTAGGTTGAACAGTAGATGTTATTAACTTAAACATATGTTCAGGAAAACGACTGTTTGCACTTTATGTACCTAGAGTTTGATTAATAAAAGGAAAACGACTGTTTAGTATCAGCAGTGGTTCAGCATCTACAACGGATTCAAATTTAGTATTTAATTATCAGTGGTTCTTATGTAACTTTAGTATTTCATTATGAGTTTGTTTCATGTTGTAAGAATCAGTGAATTCTTAGAAAATAGATTGCTTTGCCCGATTAGATTATGTGTTAAATTATTGTTCTTTAAGTGTTTGTTTCGTTTTCTTGAATTCTATGTAATTTTGTAAAGAAGTACAATAACAAACAGTGGTTTTAACATCTGTTTGCAATTTGGTCAATAGTTAATGGAAACCCCTGTTAGGTTGAACAGTAGATGTTATTAACTTAAACATCTGTTCAGGGTTAAACAGATGTTTGGGGTTTAACAGATGTTTGGCTCTAAACCAAACATCTGTTTAAGGTCAACATCTATTTGAGTATTGGTCCTGTTGTGAAATTTGTTTGACCAAACAGTGGTTTTAAACCACCAGATAAACATCTCTTTATGTGCAAACACCTGTTTATGGTCAAACTTCTGTTTATGGGCAAACTTCTGTTTAAGGCGAAACATATGTTTCTTCAAAATCTGTTGACCATTGACTGACCAAACATCAGTGTTTAAAAAACTGTTGGGTATCCACTGATAGGAAAAATAGCCACTGCTCACTTTTTTTATTGTTGGCATCTATTGATATTGACCATCAGTTGTTTTCCTAAAAAACAGCCACTGCTCACTTTTTTGTTATTGATGGTGTTAATTAGTGATAGATTGAAATTATCAAATAAAAACTAAAATTACAATGAAATTACCATTTTACCTCGTCTTTACATACCAATGAGGTAAGATTTCCTCCAACATTGTTTTGATCATACAATTTAAAAAATTCTTTATAACTATTTGTTGGAAATCAAATCAGTAATTAATGCTAATTTCTTGAGCTTTGGACATTTAAAACATGCAAAATGTGAATTTCAAACTCACGGTTTAAAAATTAGAAAAGTCATCATGACAATGATAGTTGCTTTCAAATCATCATCAGTAATTACTGATAATATCAGTAATTACAGAAAAGTCATAATGACAATTGACGTTCGGTATCTACTGATAGGAAAAAATAGCCACTGGTCACTTTTTTATTCTTGACATCCATTGATATTTACCATCCATGGTGTTAATTAGTGATATATTGAAATTATCAAATAAAAACTACAATTAAAATGAAATTACCATTTTACCTAATCGTTACATTGCAATGAGATAAGAGTTCCTCCAATATTTTTTTCCTGATGAAATTTAATGTTAAATTAAAAAATAAAAAAAATACTTGATGGGTATTTGTTGCAAATCAAATCACTAATTAATGGTAATTTCTTCAGCTTTGGACTTTTAAAATATGCAAAATATGAATTTCAAACTGACGGTTATTATCTCTTAATTAAAGTTAAAATAAAAATTAGAAAAGTCAACATCACAATTGCTTTCAAATCAGATCACTGATAATATCAGTAATTTTGAAATTTTGAAATTAAATTTATGCAAGATGGTAATTTAGAATTGACGTTCTCTCTTTTTTTTCCCTACTTTGCATATCATTACTAATATTTATTTACTTTAATAAGGAGGGATATAAAGATATACACTACTTACCTTTCAGTTCCCAATAAACATCAGTTCCCAATAAACATCATCACAATTGCGGTCAAATCAAATCAGTAATTACTAATAATATCAGTAATTTTGAAATTCAAAATTCAAACCATATATATTTTTATCCTTAATGTTAAATTAAAAAATAAAAAAAATACTTTTTGACTATTTGTTGCAAAACTAGAATTTCAAACTGACGGTTATCTCCGATTACACTTCTTTGTTCGAATGCATCTTTCTGTTGACCATTGACTGACCAAACATCAGTGTTTAAAAAACTGTGGGGTATCCACTGATAGGAAAAATAGCCACTGCTCACTTTTTTTATTGTTGAGATCTATTGATATTGACCATCAGGTTTTCCTAAAAAACGGCCATTGCTCACTTTTTTTGTTATTGATTGTTTTAGTTTAGTGATAGATTGAAATTATCAAATAAAAAGTAGAATTACAATAAAATTACCATTTTACCTCATCTTTACATACCAATGAGGTAAGATTTCAAACAACATTGTTTTGATCATAAAATTTAAAATTAAATTAAAAAATAAAAAAAATTCTTTATAACTATTTGTTGCAAATCAAATCAGTAATTAATGTTAATTTCTTGAGCTTTGGACATTTAAAACATGCAAAATGTGAATTTCAAACTCACGGTTATTATGTTTTTAAAAATTAGAAAAGTCATCATGACAATGACAGTTGCTTTCAAATCATCATCAGTAACTACAGAAAAGTCATCATGAAAATTGACCTTCTCTCTATTTTTTTTTTCCTACTTTGCATAACAATTCAAATATTTAATATTTTAATAAAGAGAGGATAAGGATATATACTACTGTGGATTACGTATAAACATCAGTTCCCAATAAATAAGATAATTTAATAATTATCAGTTCCCACATTCAAAATTGAAAATTCAAAGGCTCATTCAAACCGTATATTCTAATCCTATAAATAAGATATAATTATCTACTATCAGATTCAAATCTCGCTCGCTCATATATGTGTGCGTATATCTCTCTCTCAAATGCATCTTTCTCGTGATTTAGGCGCTAATCTCCGATTACACTTCTTTGTTCGAATGTTTGTTGAACATGTTATCGTTCCAGTATCATTGTTCCAACATCGTCGTTTCAATGAAGATTCCCATCACAAGTCAACCTTTCAATATGGATGTTGCAGTATCATTGTTGCAACATCGTGAAAAGTTGCGTTGTTCGATTTTCGTTAAATCGAAAGTCAGGTTTTCTTGTGTCAGGTTTGTCATTGGGATTTCTTCTTTTATGGAAAGTATGGATAGATTCTTGCAATATCTTGAAAACTTAGATGTGCTACAACAGTTGAGAAGAGACCTTTGCATTTTAGGTTTGTTTCTTGTTTGTGTTGTCAGTAATATAGAGTGCGGTGATAGAGACTTGCAGTTCTTGGCGATGCTGAAGTACATACATCTAGAGGTTCAGCAATGGATGGAGTTGAAACTAAAGTTTCTTAATTCTTGCTGTTATTCTTAGATTTGAACTTTAATACTGTTTAGTATGTCATGTAATTATTAGACTTTTAGTTTTAAGGTCATGAATAAATTAATAAATTTTATTTTATGAATCTATGTTGTATTTTTTTTTATTATTTACTGTTTTAGTAAGATTTAAATTATGTTGATGTTGAATTGTGTCTGAACATCTGTTTGGTAAGACAACAGAGGTTTAATAGTGTCAATGCTTCTTCTCAAAGGGTTATGTTGCGGTTATAACAGCTGATCATGCTAAGGACTGTTATAATTAACAACTGCTCTTTATAAAGACTGATGTTCTTAATGGTTGATGAGGCCTATCCACTGTTGAAGACAAAGCCATGTTAAAGACAAGCACTTATGTAGCTAAAGCCTGATCAACCAAAGGAAAACCACTGCTCAGTAGCAGCAGTGCTTCAGCATCTATAGTGGATTCAACTTTAGTATTGATGTACCAGTGTTTCTATGTTGTGTTATATTTTTATTTATTATTTAGTGTTTGAGTACGATTTAAATTATGTTGATGTTGAATTGTGTCTGAACATCTGTTTCATAAGACAACAAAGATTTAATAGTTTCAATGCTTCCTCTCAAAGGGTTATGTTGTGGTTATAACAGCTGATCATGCTAAGGACTGTTATAATTAACCACTGCTCCTTATAAATACTGATGTTCTTAAAGGCTGATGAGGCCTATCCACTGTTGAAGACAAAGCCATGTTAAAGACAAGCACTTATGTACCTAAAGCCTGATCAACGAAAGGAAAACCACTGCTCAGTAACAGCAGTGCTTCAGCATCTATAGTGGATTCAACTTTAGTATTTATGTACCAGTGTTTCTATGTTGTATTCTATTTTTATTTATTATTTAGTGTTTGAGTACGATTTAAATTATGTTGATGTTGAATTGTGTCTGAACATCTGTTTGATAAGACAACAGAGGTTTAATACTTTCAATGCTTCCTCTCAAAGAGGTTTTTGAGTCGTTATAACAGCTGATCATGCTAAGGACTGTTATAATTAACCACTGCTCCTTATAAATACTGATGTTCTTAAAGATTGATGAGGCCTATCCACTGTTGAAGACAAAGCCATGTTAAAGACAAGCACTTATGTTCCTAAAGCCTGATCAACGAAAGGAAAAACATTGCTCAGTAGCAGCAGTGCTTCAGCATCTATAGTGGATTCAACATCAGTATTTTATACTCTGTTAGATTGTTAAATTTCATATCATAGGGTTGTTTATATGTAACGGTATTTATCACATCACCCCAGCATGCTAACTGATTATATGTAATACTTTATTTAAAAAATCTCAAAATTCATCTTAAAAATAGTTAAAATGAATTTTTTTTTATGAATTATAAGCATTAAAATGTTTTAAGGCTATCCACTGATAACTTAAAGTCTCCCACTGTTTTTCAGTGTAATCATTGCAACCACTGTTATTATTCCATCAGTGTCTTCATAAAACAACTGTGTTCCATTACTCATCAGGGGTTGGCTCGTGGACAGTTCATAGCCGTCAGATCTTTTGTAACCGCTGCCACGTCAGCATTCACTTTTCCTGCTATAAAACCCTGATCAAAACCCCCAATCAGGGTTTTAACTGTCAAATCGAATTCATTTTTCCTTTTTCAAAGCAGTTATCCTCCATTTCTCTCAAAATTCCTCATCGTCCTTCTTCCTCAAATGGCAAAATCACGGTCTTCATCAGTTAAAAGGAAATCCAGTCAAAAGGTCATACAAATTCGATACAAAGCTCCCCATAACTACTTGGGTCTCTTGACAAAACCAAGTAACACTGAAACGTTCAATTCCGTCATAGACGCCCTTTCGTCTTCAAAATACAAAACTTTGTTGACTTCTGATGCTCCGATTTACTTGGCAACCCAGAGGGAATTTTGGAAAAATGCAAAACTTGAATATCAAGATAAAACACCCATAGCTATCAATTCCTCGATAAAGGGTGTTGATGTTAAAATCACACCACAAACCATTTCTGAGGTGTTTGAACTCAATGATCTTGAAGGTAAGACTTTTTTCCCTAAAATAGAGTATCAAACAGATTTTTTAGAAAGAGGGTATGCAAAGCAAATGAAAAAAAAAACACTTTGCAAAAAGGCAGTTTTCCCCCTGCCCCAAGGTTTTTGTTTCATACCCTCTTAATGTGTGTTTCTAATAAGACCACTGCTTTCAATGAAATTCCATTAAAGATCCAATACCTGGCATATGCTATCTTGCATGGGGAAAACTTTAACTATTCACAGGAGATCTTTAATGACTTGGTAAGAAATGTTGATAGCAAATCATTTTTACTATTTCCAAGGTTCCTAAGCTTTTATTTTCAAGAGTGTGGCAAAGGCCGTGAGTGATGTTTACGAGAATGCCAGTAAATCATCCGAGGAATCGAGAACCGAAGCCCCCAAAGCTACCGCAAGGCCTTTCAGTTTCAAGCAATTCAAGTCGTGTGGGCCAAAAGAATTCACTGGCGAAAGAGGTCCCACTGCACTATTCCACTGGTTTGATTCCAATGTGGTTACTCTGCGACAGAGTGGTTGCCCTGATGACCTCCGTACTCTGAATGCTACCGGCGTTTTCCAGTCCCGTGCACTAGACTGGTGGACGGCCGAGAGGAACAAGCGAGGGAACGATGCAGCCTACGGTCTGTCGTGGGACGAGCTCAAGGAAGTAATGCTAGAGGAGTTCTGCCCTCCTCACGAACGTCAAAAGCTGGAAGATGAATTTTGGCACATACAGCATAAGGATGGTGACAATGCTGGTCTCACTGCTCGTTTCAAACAGCTCAGCATTATCTGTCCCGATCAAGTCAAGACTCCGGACATGACGATCAAGAAGTACATCCGGGCACTGCCCGACTGCGTTGCTGATTTCGTGCAAGCGGCTAAGACTACGACAATCGAGGAAACCTATCTGCTAGCCGCTGAGATCAACGACAAGCGGGTTGAGGCTGGTGTCTGGGATAAGACTTCGAAGCATCTGCATCAAGCTACCGCTACCGCACCAACTGCTGAACCCACCTCATCAAGCAACAAGAGGAAGAACAAGAGAAAGAACAGCTCCAGCAACAAGAATTGTGCAATCACTGCTGCACCAATTCAAGCTGTACCGGCCCAACAGCGTCAAGTAGCGGCGCCTGTGGCCAATGCACCGCCTGCAAAGCGTGCATACACTGGGCCACACCCGCTCTGCCCTACTTGCACCTACCACCACCCGACTGCTATTCAATGTCGTTTTTGTGCTCATTGCAATGTGTACGGCCATTTTACTGCCAACTGCCGTATTAGTCAAGCTCCTGCCAATCAAGCTCTACTCACTGTCCCACAGGGTCAACAAGCTCCTCCGGCACCCGCAGTCAAAGCCAGAGCCTGCTTCGCATGTGGCGACCCGAACCATTTCGCCAACATGTGCCCAAACAGGGTCATGAAACAAGAGCCTCAGCAACAGCAGCCACAACATCAACAACAACAGCAGCAGCAACAACAGGCCGCACGTGCCAGAACTTTCAACCTCAACATGCGTCAAGCCCAGGCCGACAACAACGTGGTTAATGGTACGTTCCTTGTGAATGGTATTTATGCTTCCTGTTTATTTGATACCGGAGCCGATAATTGCTTTGTGTCGTTCGAATTTGAGAGACTCCTTAGTCGTAAACGCTCCAAACTCTCCTCGGCATTTGATGTTGAAGTCGCTACCGGAAGAACCGTCGCCGTCAATTCCGTCATCCGTGATTGTACTCTTGAGCTCAACAATCACATCTTCCTAATCGATCTCATTCCGATGCAACTCGGAAGTTTCGACGTCATAGTAGGCATGGACTTTCTTCGAGAAAACCATGTTGAAGTTGTGTGCTTCGACAAGATGATTCGTTTTTCTCTCGCAAATGGTGACTTATTGTGTGTTTATGGCGATACTACTTCAAGAGGGCTCAAGCGTATGTCATGCGTGCAAGCCAGCAAGTATCTCCGTAAGGAATACAGGGCTTTCCTGGCTAACATCGTAGTAGCGGAGAAGGAAAAGAAAGAGAAGAAGGAAGTGAAAGACGTTCCTGTGGTTCGAGAATTTCCTAATGTTTTTCAAGAGGATCTTCCCGGACTACCGCCAAGTCGTGATATCGACTTTCGTATTGACCTCATTCCTGGAGCCAACCCTATCGCCAAAGCTCCTTACCGACTCGCACCGTCAGAAATGCGCGAACTCTCAACCCAACTCCAGGAACTACTTAAGAAAGGCTTCATTCGCCCGAGCACCTCTCCTTGGGGCGCGCCAGTCCTCTTCGTAAAAAAGAAGGATGGGTCGTTCAGGATGTGCATCAACTATCGGGAATTGAATAAGTTGACTATCAAGAACCGCTATCCTCTACCTCGTATCGACGATCTGTTTGATCAACTACAAGGCGCTACGTGTTTCTCGAAAATCGATCTACGATCAGGATATCATCAGCTGCGTATTCAAGAGGAGGATATACCTAAAACCGCATTTCGTACTCGCTACGGCCATTACAAATTCGTTGTTATGCCTTTTGGTCTAACCAATGCACCAGCGGTTTTTATGGATCTGATGAATCGCGTGTGTAGACCGTATCTCGACCGTTTCGTCATTGTATTCGTCGACGATGTCTTGATCTATTCCAAATCGAAAACCGAACACGCGCAACATCTACGTTTGGTTCTCGAGTTACTCCAGGGGAACCAACTCTATGCCAAGTTCTCCAAGTGTGAATTTTGGTTGGAGAAAGTTCAGTTTCTGGGTCACATTGTTAATAGTCAGGGCATTCACGTCGATCCTGCAAAGAATGAAGCAGTCAAGAGTTGGGTTACACCTAAGAATCCGTCTGAGGTCCGTTCTTTTCTCGGACTAGCGGGCTATTATCGAAGATTTATCGAGGGATTCTCAAAGATCGCTGTACCGCTTACCTCTCTCACTCATAGAGACAAGCCTTTTGTTTGGGGAACTAAACAAGAGACTACCTTTCAAACCCTCAAGCGCATGCTTTGCAATGCTCCTGTTCTCACATTACCCGACGGAAACAATGATTTCATTGTCTACTATGATGCTTCCAACCTTGGTCTCGGTTGTGTTCTCATGCAACGGGACAAGGTCATAGCTTACACATCTCGTCAGCTCAAAATCCACGAGAAGAACTATACAACCCACGACCTCGAGCTAGGCGCAGTTGTTTTTGCATTAAAGATTTGGCGACACTACCTATATGGTACCAAGTGTACGATCTTCACCGATCATAGGAGCCTGCAACATATCTTTGATCAGAAGGAACTTAATATGCATCAATGCCGATGTGTAGAACTTCTCAACGATTACGACTGTGAGATTCGTTATCACCCAGGCAAGGCAAATGTTGTTGCCGACGCACTTAGCAGACGGAGCTATCTGCTTAGCACTCGTAATGTTCAAGTCCAGCATAATCTCGAAACTCTCATCCGCGACGCTCAACATGCATGTTTTAACGAACGCACCCTGAAGAAAGAAAGGATCTACCACGATGGAGCCCAGCTTGTGAGCAAATCAAATGGGATATTCCACTTTTTAGACCGAATTTGGGTTCCCAAGCGAACCAACCTGCGATAGATTCTGATGGACGAAGCCCACAAATCCCGGTATTCTGTTCATCCCGGTGCTGACAAAATGTACCAGGATCTTCGTTATAAGTACTGGTGGTCGGGTATGAAAAGGGATATCGCTCTCTCCGTCGGAAAATGCCTAACTTGTGCTAGAGTCAAGCTGAACATCAAAGACCCTCTGGCTTGCTCGAACAACCACCAATTCCCATGTGGAAGTGGGAGAGCATAGCTATGGATTTCGTAACCAAGCTACCACCCACGTCATCAGGTCACGACAGCATATGGGTTGTGGTCGACCGATTGACTAAATCAGCTCACTTTCTGCCTATACGAGAAGACTACAAGGTGGAACGATTAGCCCGAATCTACACCGACGAGATCATTTGTAATCATGGGACGCCTCGTGACATCATCTCTGATCGTGATGCTCGATTTACTTCGCGACTGTGGGAAACGTTTCAAACAGCACTCGGTACAACGCTTAATCTAAGCACTGCTTTTAACCCACAAACTGACGGTCAGACTGAAAGAACGATTCGTACTCTTGAAGACATGCTCCGTTCGTGTGTCCTAGACTTCGGTGGAAATTGGGATAAACACCTGCCGTTAGTCGAATTCTCGTATAACAATAGCTATCATTCTAGCATCCAAATGGCACCATTCGAGGCATTATACGGAAGAAGATGTCGATCGCCTATTGTGTGGCACGAGATCTATCACTCGCAACTAACCGGTCCGGAGCTACTACAAGAAACGACAGACAAAATTTTCCAAATCCGAGACAACCTAGTGAAAGCTCGGGATCGACAGAAAAGTTACGCCGATAAAAAGCGCAAGCCCCGTGAATTTGGCGTTGGCGACTACGTACTCCTAAAGGTATCACCTTGGAAGGGTGTAGTCCGATTCGGCAAGAAAGGGAAACTCGCGCCTCGATATGTTGGACCTTTTAAGATTCTGGAAAGGATCAGAAAAGTTGCCTACAGACTCGAACTACCGGAGGAACTTAGTAATGTCCACCCGACTTTCCACGTGTCACACCTCTGAAAGTGCATAGCCGACCATGACTTACACGTTTCTCTAGATGATCTACAAGTGAACGAAACATTACACTTTGTGGAAAAGCCTGTCGAAATCATGGATCGCCAAACCAAGCAGCTCAGGCGCTCACGCATTCCTATTGTGAAAGTCCGATGGGAAGGCAAACGGGGCGCAGAGTTCACTTGGGAACTCGAATGCGACATGAAGGCTAAGTACCCGCAGTTGTTTAAAGAGTGAAGCTAGAGAGAAAAAGTAGCATTGTGATTCTAGTGCTTTGTACGATTTCATATCAATCTATAGAATCACCGATTATAGTACGTTCTTGTGTGTTTGGTCACGTTCGTGTACGGATTCCGCAATCATTTCGGAGTCAAAACCGGTCCAAACAAAAAGTTCTCAAATGTGATTCACGGCGTTGTACAGCTTTCAGTTTAATTTCGGGACGAAATTCCCTCAACAAGGGGAGGCTGTAACACCCCGTGTTTTCACAAGTCAAAGTCAAGGTTTAAGTCAACGACCGATTTCGCGCAACTTGACTTATAGAAATTTCTTTATTTAATTCGTATTATGTGGGGTAAGTGTCGTTAATGACAGTGATCGAATTGTGTTAATAGTTATTCAACCGATCTACGACTGTGAACTATAGGAAGTAACAATGCGATAAAGTAACTGATCACTAATCAAGCTATGCTAGTCGAATCGACATGGAATCGCAACTCGCACTATGTATTTTACTTGTTGTTTATACGTGTGTGTGTGCCTTACGTGTTACCTGTGCATGTTTATTTATGTTGTGTTGTGGTAACCAAGCGAACTCAATCGAAACTCGAAATCTAACTCGAATGCAATCGAACTCGAACTCGAATCACGATCGAACCATGATAGATAGTGGAAAATGGATTACGCAAGGTACGAAGTAGTTGGGACTAAAAGTAATTTGACTAGGAAACCCTATCGAATCGCTCGCAATCGGAACCGAAACGTCAAAGATCGTCGCACCAAACACACCACCCAGGCGCCAACCGGCCGGATGGCCATCCGCTCGGGTAGCCGCCTGGGGAAGTGATAAGTGCCATCCGACCAGGATTGCTATCCGCCCGACCGACCATCCGGGTGATGTGCAATCCGGACGGATAACACTTTCCTCTTTTGGCATCCTATAAATACACGGGTCACTCTCCAAACTTTCCACTTTTGGCAAGTGACGTTCGACCAGCACGCTCTCTTCACCTTTCCTTCGATTTCTCTCAATCCAGGTAAGATCTCGCCCTAAATCTCGTACTTTCTTGATCTATACGCACTACTACACCTTTCTATCTTTTAAATATTAACTTTTAACCGTGAAATCATCAAGATTTGAGGTATTCTAGGATGACGTCATCATAAAGTTCCCATGAACTTCAAGTTTGACCTCATTCCACCAAGAATAACTCGGATCTGAACGGTTTCCACAAGACTTCACAACGACTTCGCATAAATCTAATTTTTTTTTATGGATAAAAGAGTTGAAAGAAATAAACACAAATTTTCTCCCTCTTTTACACTAAAAAACGACAAGAATCGGATTAGTTCTAGTCTTCGACTCAATGTTAGTGATGCACTAGTCCTAGATCCGGATTCTACCCGCGAGACACCTGATTTCGGGTTAGACCAGAATGACCGTTCTGAGCCGCCGACCGGCCAAGCTGGGGTGATTCCTGGCCGGCTTAGTCATGCGGGTAAGAATACAATTCCGATTGGTTGACACGTAATCAGAACATCTCGATAGAACGATAAAAGCGACCAAGGGTAGACGAATGGAACAACCAGAACGAGATGCTATCCGGACGGACTGATGTCCGCACGGACAGGCTATCCGGACGGGCTACACTTGGGACCCATATCCAAACAAGGTTTGAGTATCGACTAGTGAATAATCCGCACGGACGACCCTCTGAATGGATTACTCTTCGGATCATGAGATACTAAGACCTTAAACAATTTCCAACATGTTCGTTAACAGGGTTGCCACCCGATCGGATAACCCATCCGACCGGATGACACTTTCACCAATTGACTCACCATTAAAGTCGTTGTCCGCACGGACTACCATCCGAACGGATTGTCGTCCGCTCGACCGACTTGAAGGGTAAGAGAACTTCAAGGTTTTCAAATGCTACAACAAAAACTTCAAAAGTCAAGCCACCATACACAAGCACATCTCACCCATAGGAAGAAACAATCCACTCGAATAGTCATCCGCTCGGACAAACTGTCCGCACGGATGACTAACCGAATGGATTACTATTCACCCGGATTGCTGTTCGCACGGATGACCATCCGAACGACCAGCTATCATACCCACTCTCACCATGTACTGTTTTACACGCCACTTATCGCTACGTTACCGAATCTATTCAGGATAACCGTGCTCGCTAAAAGCGCTTGTAACAACTCTCATTAAAAGTCCTATTTATTTTATTATTTTATCCAATAGAAAACCCTAATTAAGACACCCAAGTGATTCTACACAAACCCTAAAATTTTCAGAACAATCAGAATCAGGATCAGGGCCCCTAAAACTCAGGGGGGGGGGGGGGTAAACCCTAGTTACGATTATCTAAATATCTCGCGGTCAAAATTGAATTTATGAAATTCGTCAAGTCAGCAAGGCTAGTCCAGGACGTGGCTACCCTATAGTAAATAGGTGTCCCTTACGGACCGTAAGGGATAAGTCTTACGGTCCGTAAGCCTGTCAATTTTTGTGTATAAATAGCAGACATTGGGACTTGAATTCTGGCACTCGAACGACGTTCAAACTCCAAATTTACGCTGAGTTATTGTTTAAATACTACAAAAACACACACGGATCACAAATCGTCACCGCAATACAGGGTATTAACTCGATCGCTGCTACGATTCAATGTCCGATCGATTGAAACTATCCGACAGGATGTTTAAGCGCTATCCTTTGTCATTAGTCGTGATTCCAACAGGATGTTTGAGTACCACCCGAACTCGGGGAATACTCTGTCATTCGTTGTGAATCCAATGGATGTTTAAGTGATTGCACTTTGTCATTCGTTGTGAGGGTTTTAATCTCGTGAGTTATCGTAATTGCTGTATTAAGTTACTTACCTAGTTCGTGTACACTAGGTTACAAGGCTAAATCAATAGGCTAAGCTCTGCCTGTATAAATCTGCAATATATCAAGGCTTATCTGTAGACTAAACTTTGGTCGTATGAATCTGCATGTTTATAATGTGAGTCATTCTCTTTTTATCAAATTACTTTCAAAAGCAAGTTTATTTTCAAGGTTATAATTACAGTGATTAAGTTTATGTATTCACCAAGTTACAGCCGGTATGTGGGGTTTTGTATACATTACTTGATAATCTTCACCATTGGACAACGGGAGGGCCAATGGGTCGAGTGACAAAGTACTGTGGGTAGTTGGTTGATATCAGAAACATTGTAATCTCTCTTAACACTGTAAATTATAACAAACGTGCCGTTTTAGTAAAATGAATGAACTCACTCAGTATTTCCAGCTGACAAAACCTTTTTCAAACATGTTTCAGGTAATTACAGTAGATTGGAGTAAGAGATGGATACGGCAATGAAAGGCTTCAAGAAGTGGCTTATTTTATTAAGTAAATCAAATTAAGAAATATTGTTTTATGTAATCAAATTTATCTTTATTAAAGCTACCTTTGTAAAACTTGGGTTTTATCCCATCTATTTAATAAATAAAATCCGGTGTTTCTAAACTCTGATATTTTTCCTAACTCACGGTCCTGATGAAATTTCCGCTGCAATATTTTTCAAAAATAATCACCGGTACCACTGGGCTGTTCGCGGCTCCCGATTCCGTCCAGGGTGGGTCGGGGGTCGTGACAGCGCTCCCTTCAATCCATTAATCGCTGTGAGTATACTCGATCCCTTTTTGCTTTAAGCACTTTTGGGTGTTACATACGTTACGAATATTCAAACTACAACTATCACACTACTCTAACTATTTGAACGCTAACCATTAATGCATGTTATATGTGGCTTATGAATGCTTGTTTGTTATGTTTACATATGGAATGTTGTCTACCTGCCTTAGCAACGATAGTACTATAGTTTGGACTCAGCACCCGTTCACACGGGGGTTGTTAAGGATCTTTTACCTGCATGGATTACAGTGGCAATCATGTATTGCGAACTGCCTCGGGCAGTCAACCCGCAGTCATTGGTATCGATGGATCTTTGTCGATAACTAACGTGCTTCACTTCACTATGTGTACGTGCTGGTTATGCGTAAACGAATTCGAACTCTATATGCTATTATCAAACTTGTATGCTCACCTTTACATTTTATGTATTGACTTTATTTTAACGTATGTGACAGGTGCTTAGGACGCACATGTGGTAGGAAATTGAAGCTAGAATAAAGCTTTAGAGCCCAACAAATAGTTGTCTGTAGATAACGAATCAGGGGTCTCTAGAAGCAGATAAACAACTACTACTTATTTAAATCTGAGTTGTCGAAACAGAATATTTGTCTTGATGTTTGTCTGTAATAATTATTTGACTGTTTGAGATACGGTATGGGACGTATTATTTAAATTGAATAGTTTTGATAATTGTTGTGGAAACTTCTGGACAATCTGTTTCGCTCAGTGCCATGCCCCGATGATTCCTCCATCGGTTGGGGTGTGACATAACTAGTAATATATACCCCGCGTTGCGGCAGAGCGTCGTGTCGTATATTAAACTCGGTTAAAGCCAGTAGATAAAAAACACATGTGCCGAAATTTAGATCAAAACACATGTAACGGTATATTCGCAAATCACCAAAAAGTTCCATCGCAAATCAAACTCAAGTAAAACGTGACATATCCAAATTTATTATACTTACTAAACAAATATTACAAAAAAATCATAACAAATATAATTAACATAAAACTAAAAAAAAGTGTAGAAAATAAAATATACAAATTGTTTAACGTATTTAATAAAAGCATGGGAAAAAGTATGAGTACAAAGTTCATAATGATATAATTTCCTATTTGATTTTGTAAAAAAAAAAAGAAAAGAAATATATGGGTTTCATGTTTGAAGTGTAAAAAAGAATTTTTTTTAGTGACTAAAACAAAAGGACATAAAATTATTGTATCTAATGTGATGTTATTTAATATATTATTAGGAATTTTCCACCATGTGTTGCGACGGGAAATTCCTGTACAAACTAAATGGGTAATGACTAGTATAAAGTTACAAAATATAAATCTGTAAAACAATCAACCACTAAATAAAATGTAAGAAATAAAAAAAAACAATGCGAATGTAGATAAAATATCACGTGCATTGCAACGGTACGTCACGTCGTATATTAAATTCGAGAAAACCATGTGAATGTATATAAAAAACAATTGTGTCGAAATGTAGATAAAAACACATGTGACAATATATTCGCAAATAACGAAAAGTTACGTCCTAAATTAAACTCGAGTAACACCATGACATATCTAAATTTATTACAATTAATAAATAAATTCAATAAAACATAAGATACAACTATAATTAGTCTAAAAATCATAAAAATGGGGGAAATGGATTTTATCAAAATTGGCGATTAACACTCCCAACTTTCACTTTGGCTCCAATCACCCACAACTGGACACTTGGGTTGTTGTGTCACCCCGTCGTTAACGAGACACTAAGACTGAAGGTAGTGGGGCATCCTTTTGAGAGGGCGTCTTGCGACACGTGGCGCCACGTCAGATTAGAGGATTTTGAGCAGAAAAGGGGGAGTGGGGCAACTTTGCTGGGTAGGGCGTCTTGCGACACGTGGCACCCATTTAATAAAAAAAAGCAATAATTGGTCAAAAATCGATTTGTGTGAGGAAGCCAGGCGACGAGAAGAGGATGCCCAAAGGGGGGACGCCCCATGGAACGCCTATGGGGGTGGTGTGCGGGGCGGCCTTAGGCGGCTTGGAGGGGGAGAACGCCCCACTCCCTTCAGTCTAACGATGTTAGTTTTTTTTTTGCTGACCTGGCCAATTTTTTCTGACATGGCATGGTTATGTGTAAAAAAATTAGGTTTAAAAATCACCAAAACAATATTACATGCACCACAATATACACATCTGTATAAATACAAACACACAACCATCTCTCTCCACCACCATACTCCACCACAAGCATACACCACCGGAACCACCCACTGGTAGCCACTGTCGGCTCTGCTCCGCCGGATAATCTCACCACCGCCGGATAATCTCACCACAAAATCCATCCCTTGGCCATTAATCTTACCACCGCCAGTTCTTCTTCGCCGGTTTTTGCAGCATTTGCAGCATTTGGTCAGTATAGACACTTGTGGACTCCTAAAAACACTTCACCCAACTCCATGTGCTTTCCCACAGCACCTTAACAACCGCCACTTAACCCCCACGATCGTTCACAATCGCTTACTACCGCCACCACCACGATCGTTCCCCATCGTACACCACCACCATACCCACTGTTTAAACATGAACTAGATTAGATATATAGTTTCTTTAACCTCAAACCTATAATAGAAACAGACACTGGTGTGATTAGGGCTTCTATAGAGTTCGATTTATAGGTTTCTACAAGGCGGAGGCTAGGGTTAGGGTTTGAAACAGGAACAAGTGCAGATTCGTCGTTGTTGGCGGCTAGGGTTAGAGTTTGGAATAGGAAGGATGTGGTGGCTATGTTGATGGTGGTGGTGGTGAGAAGGGGGAAGGAGGTGGTGCCTGAGTTGATGGTGGCGGTGGTGAGAAAGGGAGAAGGAGGTGGTGGTGGAGTTGATGGTGGCGGTAGTCAGAAGGGGGGAGGAGTTGGTGGTGCAGTTGACGGCGGCTGTGATCAAAGGGGGGAAGGAGTCGGTGGTGCGGTTGACGGTGGTTAGAAGGGGGGAAGGTGGTGGTGGAGTTGGAGTTGATAGAGGCGGTGGTTTTAGAGAGAGAGAGAGAGAGAGAGAGAGAGAGAGAGAGAGAGTGTGTGTGTGAAATAGAGGGGAAGAGATGTAACACACTTACTATTTTTTAGCGGATTTCGTTTAAAATTACGAACATAATCATGTAATTATAATTACAAGTACACTGGAAAAATACGGATTAATTAAATCTTTTACAATTTTCAAGTACACCACATGATGTGACTTAATTCGCCGTTTAAAAAATAACGATTAACAATGTGCGGAAGCTTGTAACTTGATCGTGTTCGGTTCTTCGTTGAGCTTGATCGTCCTTCGGTATTGTATATTATACCTATAATTCATAAAACACGATTTGAATTAGTCATACGTAGTTTACAACGTGTTTAAACGGGTTCGCGAGGCGAAATAATTGAAAAAAAAAACAAATTTTCAGAAACTGACTCCGTCATGCCACGCACCAGAACCAACTTGCTCCCTCACGTGGCACGAGGGAGACCCTTTTTCAGCAGGTTCGTTTCTGGAACCTGTACTCTGCCAGCTATGCCAGTTTTTACGGAAACGACCATAACTTATTCGTTATTGATCTGTTTTACGCGATTCTTTTCCTACGCGACCGTAATTTGATTCTCCATCATATGGAGTTAACATCCGACATTCGGATTAACAAAATTTTGGACTTTTAAGCTTTCGGATTAAACTATAATTACTAAATTTTGACTCGTTCATGTATTTATCAAATAAACAAATTTGTTTGACCCCTAATTCACAATTTCAACATATGAACATTCATTTAGGCATTTTAACAAACACCTTACGGGCAAGATTTTTATACCACTTTTATCTAGTTCATTACTAGCTTCTAACCAAGTTTATATAATCAAAATCAAGCCCTTGGTCTAGTATTCCTGAACATTATCACTATCTTACATCATAACATCAGTTTTCTCACAATTTAACATACATGATCATATGTTCATCACAATAATATAAAACCCACTTAGCACACATATGGGAAATCATCAAATTTCTATTTTTCAACACTAGTTCATCGAATTATTAACTAGGGTTGTTCCTAAACATGGATTTTATCACAACAATACTCATAGATTCATCATCCATTCAAGCCCTAAAAATAATCACAACAAGGTCAAGGAGGGGGTGGTAGGAATTACAACATGAATTCTAACACTTACCACCCCGGGTTAAGAAATCATCCAAATTTTCGATATGGAAACCCTTCAAATCAAGCTAACCCGAACTTTCAAGGTAGCCAAGGTAACTTTGGTTCACGCCAATCTTATAACAATCAAAGTGGATATAGAGGTGGGAACAACCAAGGGTATCAAAGGCAATATCAAACGGGTCAAGAGCAAGGGGGATCTTCGGGTGGAAATGAGATGATGGATATGTTGAAGAGCATGCAAGCGGAGATGCAAAAGAGAAACCAAATGGATGAGGTTCGGATGCAAAAGGACGAGGCCCGTGATAAAGCGATTCAAACTTTGCCCACCCAAATGGGTCAACTTGAAAGTGAAGTGGCGATATTGAAGAAAGCAAAAGGCCAGCTACCAAGTGACACGGTGATAAATCCCAAAAACATTAAAAGTGTTACTATCAATGTGGTAAGCACCGTTTCTAATAGTGAATTCAATGAAACATTTTTAACATCTTCTTGTCAAGAGAGTGCAGGTATAGGAAGGGATGCTGAGGTTGAAACGGACAAAGAGCATGGAGCACCACTTGTACCGATCCGAGTGGGGAAATTAAAAATCCCCCATGCATTACTGGATTATGGGGCGAGTATGAGTGTGCTACCAGGTGACTTATATGATATGTATGATTTTGGTCCGCTTCAAGATGCAAACACCATGGTGAGTTTGGCGGATGAAAGTTGGAGGCGTCCACGGGGAATTGTTAAGAATGTTATGATTCGATTGGGAGAATTCGAATACCCGGTGGATTTTCTAGTTCTAGATTATGCTTCTACCAAAATGGCAGCACAACAAAGGGTAATTTTAGGTCGACCGTTTCTATACATAGCAAATGCTCAAATAAATTGTAGAGACGGGATTATTACCATGACCGAAAAGAACCGTAAGTTGTCCTTTGATGTTCAAACTAGAGTGATTAGTTATGAGTCCATTGAGGGGAAGGGCGGTGAGTCTAGTGATTGTATAAAAAATGCGTGTCAAAGAATGAAAATAAATCACACACCGAATCGTGAAGACACGCATACGGGATCAAGTAGGAGTGTATTTGATTACCCACCAAATCGAAGCGGGACGGATGCATTTTACGAAATGACACGATATAGTGATGGAAGTGGCATAAACCGATTCTTTGAGCCACCATAGATGGGGGGTGGCACGGTCTGGCTGAAGACTTGAAACTTAGCACTGGTCAGGAGGCAACCCGGGGTTTTATATTGATCTTGCTGTGTTTATTTTTCTATGTTTCAGGGCCATGGCAACACTTAAGTGTGGGGAAGATGTGAGGAGATTTGTGTGAAGGTGGTGATAGGAAATTGGATCATTTACAATATCTGTTGTGTCAAACTTCACCAGGTCAATGTACTTTTTCCTTAGACTTGTCATGTTCTTTAGCTTTGAAATATCATAGTTTATTAGTTTGTTTATTAAAAAAAATAAAAAAATAAATAAACAAAGTTGATGTTTTTGGTGTTTAAGCGATCTTCCCTTAAAAACCATACATTGGGGACAATATATCCCAAGTGTGGGGATGAGGGGAAATTTTTGAGAATTAAAAAAAAAAATTTGTAAATCCAAGCGAAAATTGTCAATATTTGAAAGCTTGATTTTGTCCCGTTTGACACACCGACACCCATTCCTAGTCTTTTCTTGGTGAGAATTTGAGCCAGATATGATTGTTATAGATATTTCTTTGTTTGAGTGGCGGTGTGTGTCGTGTGTTAATAGAACTTGTGTGCGAATTCTTGTTAAATCCTAGAGTTAGCATGCTTGTGAAAATGATAAGGGATTTTTAGGAAGCCTCGTCTAGATGCGTGAGAGTGCGGGATTGGTGGGTTGGACCTCATACTTTACATATATGAGCTTGGTATTGTGAGGGGTGGGGGTTTGGTCCTTAGAAAGCCACGTTTGAGCCTTAGACCATTCGGTTGTGACCCAAGCCTACTTCCTATAAATTTTACCTTTTGAGATGACCCGGTTTAGGAAATTTAATATGTAGTGTTGATGTTCGTGTATATATTGTTGAGTTTTTGTGTTTTATGCTTGAATTCAAAAAAAAAAAAAAAAAAACAGAGAGAAAAATATGAAAATACCAAAAAGAGTGTTTAGTTGTAATAGAAGTTGAGAAGTTTATGATATTTTGTATATATTTGGTGTTTGCTTTGTTTAGTAGTAGAAATAAAAACCGGGTCAAATCAATTAGCTCTTATATATATATCTCCCACTATGTTCCTACCTTTGCACCTAGCCCCGTTACAACCCGTAAGTCTTTTTGATTCATAAGCATGCTAAATATTTGATAGGAGGAAACTTGATTTTTATACAAGCTTATTGTCGCGCACACACACACACGCATTGAGTGGTTTAGCATTATATGCTAATAATTCTTGTCACCGAGAGATTTTTGTGAGGGGTGTGTCTTGTGGTATGATTGAAAGTTAGTAGAAGGATGGTAAATTTGGCTTGGTTTGCATAATTGATCGCTTGTGGTTACGAATAGTTTTTGAATGGGTTTCTTGGGACAAGCAACGGGTAAGTGTGGGGATGTGACGGGTGGTCCGTAGGACAACCCTTAAAGCCTTTAAATAGAATAAAATTCCATACTTTGCCCGGTTATTTGCTTGAACTTGGTAACCATTAGATGATTTGATGTTGCAGGTGTTAAGGTGCTCAAAGTGCGGGATTTAGGAAGCTTGGATGGAAGTGGGAAGATGGCATCATTAAGAGATGAAGAAATTAAGTTTTGAGGTAGAAACAAAGGAAATAGCCCACTCAGCGCCGTAACCTACGGTGCCTTGCCGTAGGTTACGGCCATTCATGCTCAAAAGTTGTCTGCCGTAGATCAGAAGAGAAGCACCGTAAAGAATTGCTGACCGCCGTAAGCTACGGTGAGGCGCCGCAGCTTACGGCGCTATATTGACTTCCTGAATATGCTGACCGCCGTAACCTACGGTGGAGGGCCGTAGGTTACGGCGCCGACTGATCCAAACTCGTAACTTATGCATTAAATTGTCATTTCATGGGTTTTTATGGTGGCTCATCATATGTTTTCGGTTACCACTTGCTTGAGGATGAAAATTGGAGAGCTTGGAGACATTTTGGAGCTTGAAGAACACTTGGAAATCATTAGTTTTGTTGTCCTCGATCCGTATGAACAATAATACTTTTGCAATGATGTTGTTTCAAGCCATGAGTGGCTAAACACTTTGTGATCATCCTGGATTGAAGGTTTGTGAAGACAATTGTGCTTGATTTCATATTTCTAGAATGGTAAATTGAACTTATGTTTTGTTTATCATGGTGTGTTCTTACTTGTTTGTAAATTGTTGATGATTATGATTATTCTACTTTGAAACCATACGTTCTTGGTGCCGGTGGCAATCGAGATATCATGGGTAGAACTAGGATTGGGTAAGGGTCAATTGGTCATCGGGTAACAACCTCACGTTCTAGGAATCTGAGTACTTAGTTCCCTTTTATCACAACAAGTAATTACACACGAACTATGTCTATGTAGTTCTTTCTAGTGAACGATAGCAAAATTGTTGAAGCAAACTGGAAACTAAAGATGGTCATTCGTCTCTAATTTGTTTACAACCAAAACTTTTCTTTTGCAAGCTAATTAGTTAATTTAGTTTTAAAATCAATCCAATCAAATCAATTCTTGAATTTTATTATATTTGCAATTAGAGTAATTTTAGTCAAGTTAGATAATCTTTTAAATAACACTTATTCCACAAACTCCCTGTGTTCGATACCCACTTACCGCTAACTATTTAGTTGTAATTGGATTAAATTTGATTGAGACTTCGACCTCACGTGAAATTTTGGAGCCGTTGCCGGGGAGTAGTGCGCAACGTGTGTTATTTTTGTTCTTTTTAAGTTTGTTATTTTTCTGGTTTACGCTGGGTGTGTTAGTGTGCAGGTATTTACAGGTGCATGCGTACTAGAAGCTCTCACAAGCTATCACCATTGGCATTTGATCCAGAGATTGAACGAACTTTGAGAGGAAACATAATATTGTTAAGGGAAAACAGAATCAGTGGTTCACCAACAACACCAACTACACCAATTACACCACTTAGATACATGGATCCACCACCACCACCCACTACGGGTGAACTTATACCACATTTCATACCATCATCCACTCAACCTTCACCAAATACTACCATTCCTATATCCACACCAGAAATCAAACCAACCAACACTACTTTACCCAAGAACACTCAATCTGAATACTCTTTTAGCTATCAACCTACATCATCTACCGTTCCATCCTATTCAACATTCTTCCCATCATCCGGTCAACCATCATCATCACAAATACCACCACCTAACCTATTTCAAACCGGTCCATCCATTATTCATTCTACTCCATTTCAACCGGGAGTACAATTCCAACATACTTCGGGAGTAAGACAAGATGGGTATGACGATGGGTATGATCACGATTTTGGGGGATACGATGAAGAAGGATACATGTATGGAGGTGATGGAGACCAAGGAGAGTATACTTATGTGCAAAGTCGGGGTGTGAGTCAAGGGATGCAAGGTTATGGAAGAGTTCAACAACCAGTTATTCAACAAATTGTCCCTCAACAACAAGTGCCACCACAAGGTCCACAGATTCAAAGGCAAGTGCAACAACAACAAAATGTGAGGCCAATGTTCCAACCACTTCCACAACACTTTGGGCCTCCACGAATGCCAGTTCAAAGACCAATGGGTCCTATACGTCCAAGAGCTCGGGTGGGTGTACCGAGACGACATCTTCGAGAACATGCCAGAGGTATAGAGGCACATTTTAGGCCGGTAATCACTCAAAATCCTTCACCGGTAGTTATTACTCACAATGATCAAGGAAGAACTTTTGAAGTAAGGACTAATTCCTTACAAAGTTTGCCGAAATATAAGGGGCTAGCAACAGAGGAGCCTTATTTCCATTTGGAGGCTTATGACTCAATTTGCAATACTCTTGGGAGTCAAGGTTTTTCGGCCTATGATGTCAAGTTAGTCTTGTTTCAATTTTCATTGGAGGATAAGGCAAAGAAGTGGTTTTATACTTTGCCTTCAGCATCTATTTACACTTGGGCGGAAATGCAACAAATTTTCCTAGATGAATTTTACACCGCCCAAAAGACCAATGATGCTAGGAAGGGGTTGAGAAGTTTTCAACAACAACAAGGCGAAATGTTTCACGAAGCCTTTGAGCGTTTCAATATGATGATCAAGAATTGCTCTCACCATGGAATTGAACTTTGGGAATTGATGAACGCTTTCCATGAGGGATTGAGTGCCGAAGACGCTCGCGACTTAATGTCTATTACCGGTGGCACTTTTGGTACAAATTATGAGCAAGACGATTGGGAGTTCTTGGAGCAAATGGCAATTACATCTAAGAGGAAAGCTCAAGCATCAAGGAGAGCACGACCGGCCGTTACCCGAACACAAGTACATGCGGTTGACGATGGTAATGTTCAAACCTTTAACCATATTTATGATGTTTGTGCTATTTGTTATGAAATAGGTCATGCGGATGAAAATTGCCTAGGAATGGTGGAAGGGCAATATGAAGAAGTTCATGCGATGCAAGGTCAAGGAGGGGGTGGTAGGAATTACAACATGAATTCTAACACTTACCACCCCGGGTTAAGAAACCATCCAAATTTTCGATATGGAAACCCTTCAAATCAAGCTAACCCGAACTTTCAAGGAAGCCAAGGTAACTTTGGTTCACACCAATCTTATAACAACCAAAGTGGATATAGAGGTGGGAACAACCAAGGGTATCAAAGGCAATATCAAACGGGTCAAGAGCAAGGGGGATCTTCGGGTGGAAATGAGATGATGGATATGTTGAAGAGCATGCAAGCGGAGATGCAAAAGAGAAACCAAATGGATGAGGTTCGGATGCAAAAGGACGAGGCCCGTGATAAAGCGATTCAAACTTTGACCACCCAAATGGGTCAACTTGCAAGTGAAGTGGCGATATTAAAGAAAGCAAAAGGCCAGCTACCAAGTGACACGGTGATAAATCCCAAAAACATTAAAAGTGTTACTATCAATGTGGTAAGCACCGTTCCTAATAGTGAATTCAATGAAACATTTTTAACATCTTCTTGTCAAGAGAGTGCAGGTATAGGAAGGGATGCTGAGGTTGAAATGGACAAAGAGCATGGAGCACCACTTGTGCCGATCCGAGTGGGGAAATTAAAAATCCCCCATGCATTACTGGATTATGGGGCGAGTATGAGTGTGCTACCAGGTGACTTATATGATATGTATGATTTTGGTCCGCTTCAAGATGCAAACACCATGGTGAGTTTGGCGGATGAAAGTTGGAGGCCTCCACGGGGAATTGTTAAGAATGTTATGATTCGATTGGGAGAATTCGAATACCCGGTGGATTTTCTAGTTCTAGATTATGCTTCTACCAAAATGGCAGCACAACAAAGGGTAATTTTAGGTCGACCGTTTCTATACACAACAAATGCTCAAATCAATTGTAGAGACGGGATTATTACCAAGACCGAAAAGAACCGTAAGTTGTCCTTTGATGTTCAAACTAGAGTGATTAGTTATGAGTCCATTGAGGGGAAGGGTGGTAAGTCTAGTGATTGTATAAAAAATGCGTGTCAAAGAATGAAAATAAATCACAGACCGAATCGTGAAGACACGCATACGGGATCAAGTATGAGTGTATTTGATTACCCACCAAATCGAAGCGGGACGGATGCATTTTACGAAATGACACGATGTAGTGATGGAAGTGGCAGAAACTGATTCTTTGAGCCACCATAAATGGGGGGGGGGGGCACGGTCTGGCTGAAGACTTGAAACTTAGCGCTGCTCGGGAGGCAACCCGGGGTTTTATATTGATCTTGCTGTGTTTATTTTTCTATGTTTCAGGGCCATGGCAACACTTAAGTGTGGGGAAGATGTGAGGAGATTTGTGTGAAGGTGGTGATAGGAAATTGGATCATTTACAATATCTGTTGTGTCAAACTTCACCAGGTCAATGTACTTTTTCCTTAGACTTGTCATGTTCTTTAGCTTTGAAATATCATAGTTTATTAGTTTGTTTTTGTTTATTAAAAAAAAACAAAAAAAAAACAAAGTTGATGTTTTTGGTGTTTAAGCGATCTTCCCTTAAAAACCATACATTGGGGACAATGTATCCCAAGTGTGGGGATGAGGGGAAATTTTTGAGAATTTAAAAAAAAAAATTGTAAATCCAAGCGAAAATTGTCAAAATTTGAAAGCTTGATTTTGTCCCGTTTGACACACCGACACCCATTCCTAGTCTTTTCTTGGTGAGAATTTGAGCCACATATGATTGTTATAGATATTTCTTTGTTTGAGTGGCGGTGTGTGTCGTGTGTTAATAGAACTTGTGTGCGAATTCTTGTTAAATCCTAGAGTTAGCATGCTTGTGAAAATGATAAGGGATTTTTAGGAAGCCTCGTCTAGATGTGTGAGAGTGCGGGATTGGTGGGTTGGACCTCATACTTTACATATATGAGCTTGGTATTGTGAGGGGTGGGGGTTTGGTCCTTAGAAAGCCACGTTTGAGCCTTAGACCATTCGGTTGTGACCCAAGCCTACTTCCTATAAATTTTACCTTTTGAGATGACCCGGTTTAGGAAATTTAGTATGTAGTGTTGATGTTCGTGTATATATTGTTGAGTTTTTGTGTTTTATGCTTGAATTCAAAAAAAAAAAAAGAGAAAAATATGAAAATGCCAAAAAGAGTGTTTAGTTGTAATAGAAGTTGAGAAGTTTATGATATTTTGTATATATTTGGTGTTTGCTTTGTTTAGTAGTAGAAATAAAAACCGGGTCAAATCAATTAGCTCTTATATATATCTCCCACTATGTTCCTACCTTTTCACCTAGCCCCGTTACAACCCGTAAGTCTTTTTGATTCATAAGCATGCTAAATATTTGATAGGAGGAAACTTGATTTTTATACAAGCTTATTGTCGCACACACACACACACGCATTGAGTGGTTTAGCATTATATGCTAATAATTCTTGTCACCAAGAGATTTTTGTGAGGGGTGTGTCTTGTGGTATGATTGAAAGTTAGTAGAAGGATGGTAAATTTGGCTTGGTTTGCATAATTGATCGCTTGTGGTTACGAATAGTTTTTGAATGGGTTGCTTGGGACAAGCAACGGGTAAGTGTGGGGATGTGACGGGTGGTCCGTAGGACAACCCTTAAAGCCTTTAAATAGAATAAAATTCCATACTTTGCCCGGTTATTTGCTTGAACTTGGTAACCACTAGATGATTTGATGTTGCAGGTGTTAAGGTGCTCAAAGTGCGGGATTTAGGAAGCTTGGATGGAAGTGGGAAGATGGCATCATTAAGAGATGAAAAAATCAAGTTTTGAGGGAGAAACAAAGGAAATAGCCCACTCAGCGCCGTAACCTACGGTGCCTTGCCGTAGGTTACGGCCATTCATGCTCAAAAGTTGTCTGCCGTAGATCAGAAGAGAAGCACCGTAAAGAATTGCTGACCGCCGTAAGCTATGGTGAGGCGCCGTAGCCTACGGCGCTATATTGACTTTCTGAATATGCTGACCGCCGTAACCTACGGTGGAGGGCCGTAGGTTACGGCGCCGACTGATCCAAACTCGTAACTTATGCATTAAATTGTCATTTCATGGGTTTTTATGGTGGCTCGTCATATGTTTTCGGTTACCACTTGCTTGAGGACGAAAATTGGAGAGCTTGGAGACATTTTGGAGCTTGAAGAACACTTGGAAATCATTAGTTTTGTTGTCCTCGATCGTATGAACAATAATACTTTTGCAATGATGTTGTTTCAAGCCATGAGTGGCTAAACACTTTGTGATCATCCTGGATTGAAGGTTTGTGAAGACAATTGTGCTTGATTTCATATTTCTAGAATGGTAAATTGAACTTATGTTTTTTTTATCATGGTGTGTTCTTACTTGTTTGTAAATTGTTGATGATTATGATTATTCTACTTTGAAACCATACGTTCTTGGTGCCGGTGGCAATCGAGATATCATGGGTAGAACTAGGATTGGGTAAGGGTCAATTGGTCATCTGGTAACAACCTCATGTTCTAGGAATCTGAGTACTTAGTTCCCTTTTATCACAACAAGTAATTACACATGAACTATGTCTATGTAGTTCTTTCTAGTGAACGATAGCACAATTGTTGAAGCAAACTGGAAACTAAAGATGGTCATTCGTCTCTAATTTGTTTACAACCAAAACTTTTCTTTTGCAAGCTAATTAGTTAATTTAGTTTTAAAATCAATCCAATCAAATCAATTCTTGAATTTTATTATATTTGCAATTAGAGTAATTTTAGTCAAGTTAGATAATCTTTTAAATAACACATATTCCACAAACTCCCTGTGTTCGATACCCACTTACCGTTAACTATTTAGTTGTAATTGGATTAAATTTGATTGAGACTTCGACCTCACGTCAAATTTTGGCGCCGTTGCCGGGGAGTAGTGCGCAACGTGTGTTATTTTTGTTATTTTTAAGTTTGTTATTTTCCTGGTTTACGCTGGGTGTGTTAGTGTGCAGGTATTTACAGGTGCATGCGTACTAGAAGCTCTCACAAGCTATCACCATTGGCATTTGATCCAGAGATTGAACGAACTTTGAGAGGAAACATAATATTGTTAAGGGAAAACAGAATCAGTGGTTCACCAACAACACCAACTACACCAATTACACCACTTAGATACATGGATCCACCACCACCACCCACTACGGGTGAACTTATACCACATTTCATACCATCATCCACTCAACCTTCACCAAATACTACCATTCCTATATCCACACCAGAAATCAAACCAACCAACACTACTTTACCCAAGAACACTCAATCTGAATACTCTTTTAGCTATCAACCTACATCATCTACCGTTCCATCCTATTCAACATTCTTCCCATCATCCGGTCAACCATCATCATCACAAATACCACCACCTAACCTATTTCAAACCGGTCCATCCATTATTCATTCTACTCCATTTCAACCGGGAGTACAATTCCAACATACTTCGGGAGTAAGACAAGATGGGTATGACGATGGGTATGATCACGATTTTGGGGGATACGATGAAGAAGGATACATGTATGGAGGTGATGGAGACCAAGGAGAGTATACTTATGTGCAAAGTCGTGGTGTGAGTCAAGGGATGCAAGGTTATGGAAGAGTTCAACAACCAGTTATTCAACAAATTGTCCCTCAACAACAAGTGCCACCACAAGGTCCACAGATTCAAAGGCAAGTGCAACAACAACAAAATGTGAGGCCAATGTTCCAACCACTTCCACAACACTTTGGGCCTCCACGAATGCCAGTTCAAAGACCAATGGGTCCTATACGTCCAAGAGCTCGGGTGGGTGTACCGAGACGACATCTTCGAGAACATGCCAGAGGTATAGAGGCACATTTTAGGCCGGTAATCACTCAAAATCCTTCACTGGTAGTTATTACTCACAATGATCAAGGAAGAACTTTTGAAGTAAGGACTAATTCCTTACAAAGTTTGCCGAAATATAAGGGGCTAGCAACAGAGGAGCCTTATTTCCATTTGGAGGCTTATGACTCAATTTGCAATACTCTTGGGAGTCAAGGTTTTTCGGCCGATTTTGTCAAGTTAGTCTTGTTTCAATTTTCGTTGGAGGATAAGGCAAAGAAGTGGTTTTATACTTTGCCTTCAGCATCTATTTACACTTGGGCGGAAATGCAACAAATTTTCCTAGATGAATTTTACACCGCCCAAAAGACCAATGATGCTAGGAAGGGGTTGAGAAGTTTTCAACAACAACAAGGTGAAATGTTTCACGAAGCCTTTGAGCGTTTCAATATGATGATCAAGAATTGCCCTCACCATGGAATTGAACTTTGGGAATTGATGAACGCTTTCCATGAGGGATTGAGTGCCGAAGACGCTCGCGACTTAATGTCTATTACCGGTGGCACTTTTGGTACAAATTATGAGCAAGACGATTGGGAGTTCTTGGAGCAAATGGCAATTACATCTAAGAGGAAAGCTCAAGCATCAAGGAGAGCACGACCAGCCGTTACCCGAACACAAGTACATGCGGCTGACGATGGTATTGTTCAAACCTCTAACCATATTTATGATGTTTGTGCTATTTGTAATGAAATAGGTCTTTTCGAGTGTATCGTCTCGCACCTATCGGTGTTAAGACCTATATTCTTTGATATTAATCATTTCCGGATTCGTCTCATAGTATTCATATTTGTTAAAACGTTGTTTCGTATTAAAACTGAATTTTAGTTTAACGTTTTTTTTTAACTATGTCAATTACTCATATCAAGGAAATTGACAACTCATAATTTATTCTTTTTCCATTCTCGTTTTACACGGGGAATCGTAACCAGTTCCCTCGCTTTACGCTATTGACCCGTAGGTCTTTTCACCATTTTAAGTTTAGAATCGTTCATTTTCATTCTTGAATTTTATGGACCTTGATCGTTGTCTAAGGCTACCTTTGGTTCCTCTTGGATTAACCTTCCGACTCTATGACTTCTTACGTCGTCTACATGTCGGTTTGTTCTACGTTTACCGTTACCGGTTCATACCTATACTTCTTTACAACCCGTACCCAGGGTTCTTTTATCTTAATGTTTTTAGCACTTATAACCCTTTGCATAGGTTTATCAATATTTTTTTTTTGCTTTTATTTACTCGGTTCGCGCTTACTTACATTAGCAAACCACTCATTTGACTCATTTTGGGTGAAATTTCATCACTTATGAGTATCAAACTTCGTTCTTTATTCGACCCGTCCAACTTTGAAATAGTTGAACGTAGTTATCAAAATTTTTGTTTGCGAATTCTCATCGTCTTTTTGTCATGACTCATAATCCGAGTCCTTTGACTTTCTATTTCGTGTTCCCGTATCTTGGTTTACGCATACTTTCAAAATCCTACCCATCTATCGGGTATTTTACTAAAGTCATTATCAAAGCAACCTTCCCGGTATGTATTAATACTTTGTTTTAATTTATTAGGTTACCTTAGCGGAAACCCATCGCTTCTATTCAATCAAGTCCTTTATTTTTTTATTATATATATATATATATATTGACTTGTCCGTGTGAATTTCATCACTTGTGACAGTCAAACTTTTATCTCTATGTCTTAGCATTCCTATTAATCGGTCTGTATTTTCATTTACTTTGATCCTTGTCCCTTCTCTGGGGTTCGTTACTCTAACGTAATACGCTTCCGTCATCCGACTTGCGTTTACGTTTATTATCAAACATCTTGCCTGTTTGATTCATTTGGGTACCTTTTTAGTTCGTCCCATTCACCCCGTCCTTACTACATTGGAAGTAAATACGCCCACTACAAGAAGTTCATGGTATCATATGCCACTACTTACTTGGCCAGAGTAAGCGATTAACACATGACACACATGAGCTTTTTATAGTTTTCACATCACGCCCTATGTAAGTAACGCCTCTATTTATTTCATATCTCTGATTTCATTTAGTAAAACTTTATTTAGTTGCTAAACAACCATCATTATGTCACACCCCGATATTTCCACGTATTACCGGTGGGGAGTATCGTGACGTAGTTGATATCGTCATAGTCAAATAATCACAGTTTAATGCACAGCGGAAGTCTAAAATAATAATACAACCAAAATTTGAAAAGTATAATAAAATATTATACAACGGTCGATAATAGATCTACAGGCAGATGTAAAACAGATAAAAAATTTATTGTTCAACAGACTTTAAGCACTAAGAACTTGTAAGATTCCTTAATTAGTGCTCAGGAGCTTCCAGTCAATTTCACATAGTACCTGCCACTTAGTCTTTTTGAAAATACGTCAGTTTACACTGGTAAATACAATTAACTGACTCTTTTGAAAAACATTTATAAAATTTATTTGGATGCACGAGGCATAAAATCTTTTATAACTTGGGACACTTATTTAAAATAATCTTGTATACAGATTTACATGTTTGTCGTCCGTTCGGTGGCCCGGGTTAGAAGTACTGGGTTAAGAATTAATAGACACACCACTAATATAATCCCACGGCGAGTTATCCTCAACGAGTGGTTATATCTTTTACATACGCAACTGTCATGTGTATGCCTACACCCCGTGCTTAAGTCGTGGCCATTTCAAATGAATGAGCCGAGGTTATCCAGCACACGGTCATTAACCCCCCAAAGGCATTACATCAAACAAAACACATTTAAAATGGGTTACCTCAATGATTTAACCACTAATCGATTAAATATTCAATACCCGGCCAAGCGGTAATAATTTACCGTATCCCAAGCCCGTATAAGGGAAACTAAGTTAAAAGTATTTACCTGAGCTAAAATATAATTTTATTCTCAGCCGTATATCAATCAGCAAGCACAAGTAGCTTTTACTGGGCTCCTAAATCTAGAACGAAGGTTTTTAATAACTTATTAGATTCCTAACGGGTCTTATTTAAGTTATAACTTAGACCGGTTAGTTTTAAAGAAAGATTTACGGTTCAAAACGCAAGATTAAGCGAAGACCGGATTTGAATGTGTTTTAGACCCAACAAGTATGAAGACTTGTATAAAGTGGGTAAACTAAATACATTCTAGATTTTGAAGAAAGAATGATAAGGTTTGACCCGTTTCAGTTAATTTATGCAAACTAGTTACATAAACCGTACCGAACGCGAATATGCATAACGGGTAACCAAATGAGTCATGTGCAAGTTCCCTAAGTTAATATGCTTTAGATATGTTATTATATCAGTAGGATACATTCCATTATGACCAAAACGAATTTAAAACCAATTTAAGCCCCGTAAGGGTATTTTGGTCATTTTTAAAGTTTATAAAGAGGTTAAATAGTAATCTGAGGTTCTGGTCTAAAACAATCAGTAAAAATATTTATTTTAACAAGTTACATCAGTAAGATATCATACGTATGTGAAATTTATCATTTATGGCCAAACTTTGCATCGTAGGGGCATTTTGGTCATTTCATGTATGCTATAAGGGTCAAATTTGGAAATCTAAGTTCAAGACTTTTACTTACTGTTAATGTATAAAAAAAATTTATAACATCAGTAGGTAATAAGTCTTAGGCATTAAATATGGTTTTAAACCATACTATGCGTTTAATAAGCGTAAAAGTCGGTATTTGACAATATTTGAAATGTTTATAAAATTTTGAAGTTTTGATCAGTCTCTAAAGCTTAAAATATCTTATTTAACATATGAAATCAGTAGAAAAAGGTTTGGTATAAAAATGTTATGTAAAACTCATTTTATCAATGAAAAGGGCAATTTCGTCAATACCGAATTTACACTAGAACTCTATAATATGATCAGTATAAAATTTGACAAAAATTTCCAAAAATCCCTAAATATTATATTATAATAGTGGGTAGCAAGTTTGGTGTCAAAAATTGGGTTTAAATATGATTTATACTGAAAATGCCATTTAATTAATAAAAAGCTTTCATTTTACGATATCGCGCATAACTTCTATTTTAGACCGTGAACTGATGTCAAATTTTCAGGACAAGCTTATAAATCATTAATAAAGGTTTTTGTCCTCTCACATTTTCAAAAATATCGTTTTTATATCAAAAGGGCATAATGGTCAACTTTTAAGCATTTAACGGAAACATGCAAATGATTCAGATTTCAAAGGAACCATATAGTATAATCTCAGAGGGTTATACTAACATGTAATATGGTCCTAAAGGAACCCTAAGGCATATCTAAACTAAGCTATATCGGGTTAGAACTGAAAGTCAAAGCAAAAGTCAACTTTTGCAACTTTCAGTTGTGAACCGAGCCTAATACTCAGAGTTGTCGGGTTGAACATGACTATACATGTTCAATTAATATTTACCAAGTTATTTAAGTGATAAAACTGATTTTACAGCTTCTACATTATTAGTTATGAATTTTATTTAAAAACTGACCCGTTTGACTTTTATTTTAATTACTTTGACCCGACAATTAACTAAGTAAACGTGATAATTAGGAGGTGTAACACCTCGAAAATTCACGTCCTATAAAGTATTGACACGTGTCATATGTTTGAACGTGAGAAATAATGTTCTAAAAGGACTAAAGTTGACAATCATGGAAAGTATGTGAATATACGTATTCTAAATGTCAACAGTGAATAAATATATTATATATTAACCCTACATGATGCTCATACCTTCAAACGAATAAATCATGGATCATACGAAGCTAAATATGAAGGAAAGTGAGAGATTAGAAACTACAGGGGTTAAATGTGTCAACATGTTTAAGTTATACCTCTGAGTGACCTTTTGACAAACCCGAAGCTTTGTAACAGTTAATTATGCTCACTAGAATGCACAATATAAATTTCGTAAAGTTTCGTTATCGTATGAGAAAGTTATGATCAAATTCGTGTGCGAGGGGTACAAAGCGTCAAAGTTGAAGTTTAGGACTTTTCGGGTGACAATGACGTTAACCGAGGACTAAACAAAATGGGTATATGTCTTGGGGCCCCTAAACATCAATTATGATGGTTCATAATGCAAGAAAGGAAGTCTAAGCAAAGTTTGAAGGGGCAAGGATCAAAACATAAAAATCTAAAGTTGGATTTGAGTAAGACATGGTGTCGCGCGACGCGAGGCCTAGGGGGGGTCCTTCGCGCCACGCCTAGGCCCATCTGATGCGATTTTCTTAGTTCCTTGTTTGCCATAGCTCTTGTGCTCGACCTTTAACCGAATTTCCTCATCTTGGACGACCCCTAGGCACCCCCTAAGCACTAGGGACACTTGTTAGTGGGTTATGGTCAGTTGTAGAATTGTGTGTCAACATTCTATGGTGTATTAAACACTATAAAAGGCCATGAAGTTGCAACTTATTCTTCACACATTTCTCTTGCATTCCTGATCAATTGTGGAGCACAAGAGCACCTTCCAGGCCTTCCTATTCGTGCATTAGACCCTTGTAAGTATACTAATCCTTTCTTAATTAAGTTTTAACTTAGTTTTAGCTTAAAAGTCAAACCGTCGTAATTAACGGTTGACTTAACGATTAATCATTGTTAGTCCAGTGATTAGTCGAAGTGAAAGTAGTTATAAGTTGGTAATTATGTGGGTAATAAACCCTCAAAAGGGTTCCCCCTGATTCCCACTCTAACTATGTCAAATGTCGGGTCAAACTTGATAATAAAAAGTCAACAGGATACTTAAATTCTAATTTATGCATAATTAGTAATGTAGAACATATACAACCTGTTTGATCATTAATATAACTTGGTAATAAGTGTAAGAACATGTCTAAACATGTTCAACCCGACAATTTCCTGTTTAGACCCGGTTCGGAACCGAAAGTCGCATAGTTTGACTTTTGCTTTGACTTTCAGTTCTGACCCGTTTAGGCATGTCTTAGAAATACCTCAGAGCTTTAATTAGACTAGGTTACATGCTAGTATAACCCTCTGTGATTATACACCTTGGTTCATTAGTTATCCAATTAATATGCATGATTTCGTTAAATGCTCATACGTTGACCATTATGCCCTTTTCACCTTAAAATGTGATTTTTGAAAATGTAAAAGAGTAGAAACCTTTGTTACTGATATATAT
The DNA here is from genome assembly GCA_030545235.1 of Helianthus tuberosus. Taxonomy (NCBI): domain Eukaryota; kingdom Viridiplantae; phylum Streptophyta; class Magnoliopsida; order Asterales; family Asteraceae; genus Helianthus; species Helianthus tuberosus. Next base: position 61,109 of record JARYGA010040576.1, read on the forward strand.
ACTTGTACCCAAAATTTGAGATCAATTGGTGGTGTAGATTGAGAGTTATGCTCATTAGCGCAAAATGAAAGCTTTATGTTAATTAAACGGCGTAATTAGCATATAGTCTAGTTAAGCCTACTTTTTGATATCAAAATCTTTACCCACTGATCTAATATATTATTTTGGGATTTTTGAAGATTTTTAATTAATTTTAGGCTGAGCATAACTAATAGTCATAGGCTTAATCCGGTAATTTTCGGTTTTGCCCTAACGGGCCATAAAATGAGTTTTATATATCTAATCGACTCCAAACCTTTTTCTACTGATCTTAAAGGATAAATAAATTATTTTAAACCTCCTGGAATAATAAAAATATTAGATTTCTATATAGAACCCGGAAACGGCTTCTAATCGCCCAATTAAGCGTTTTTAACGCCAAGTATATACTAGAACTATTTTAAACATACTAAGGGTGATACCTACTGATATTTGAGGTAAATTATAATATTTTAACAGTAAGCAAAAGTTGTTAAACTCAGACTTCAGTTTTGAGCTTTTCGGCTTATGTGAAATTACCAAAATGCCCCTACGGTGCATAGTTTGGTTATATTTGATAAATTTCACATATCTACTTTATCCTACTGATATAACTTAGCAAATTGAGTATTTTTGCTGATTACATCAGACCTGTAACTCAGGTTAACACTTAAACTCTTTTATAAGCTTTTAAATGACCAAACTACCCCTACGGGGCATAGTTTGTGTTTAAATTCGTTTCGGGCATAATAAAAGACATCTTACTGATGTCACAACATATTTGGAGCATATTAACTTAGGAAACCTGTATATGGCTCTTACGGATACCCGTTACACTTATTACGCGTTCGGTTCGGTTTATGTAACAAGTTTACATAAATTATCCGAAACGGGTCAAACCTTATCGGTTTTATCTCAAAATCCAGAATGTCTATTAAATACCCATATTAAGCAAGTCTCAGAACTTGTCAGGTCTAAATCACATTCTATCCGGTCTTCGCTTAATAGTGCGTACGAACCATATCATTGAAACTAACCGGTCTAAGCTTAAGCTTAATTAAAGACCCGTTAGAATTCTAATAGGTTATTATAAACCTTCGTTCCAGATTAGGAGAACCAGTAAAAGCTACTTGCAATTTGCTTATTGTGATTATTACATTGCTCAGGTAAATACTTTTAACTTATTTTCCCTATACGGGCTTGGGTTACGGTATATAGAATACCGCTTGGTCGAGTGTCAAATCTTCCATCGTTAGGTGGTTAATTGAATAATTTGATCGGCCCGTTTAAATAGTTTTGTTTACTTAAAAGCCTTTGGGGGGTTAATGACCATGTCCCGGATATCCCTGGCATCATTTTACGAAATGGCCACGACTTAAGCGCGGGGTGTAGGCGTACACCCGTCAGTGCACAAAAGAATAATGTGGTGTGTCTATTGATCTTTAACCCGGACACGATCCGGGCTACTGAACGCATAAGGAACATGTAATTCGTTCACAAGATTATATATTTAAATAATTCTCCCAAGTTATAAAATGTTTATGCCACGTGTATCCAAACCAATTTTCAATCATTTTCCAAAATGAGTCAGTTGATTTTATTTACCAGTGTAAACTGACGTATTTTCCCAAAAAGATTAAATGCAGGTACTAAACGTAATTGGCTGGATTGTCTCCTTAGCATCAATAAAGAGTCTCGCAAGCTTAAGATGCCTGAAGTCTGTTGAACTAATGTTTCCATTTTATTTCCGATCCGTCTGTGGATAAACTTCCGAATATTGTGACATTTGATATTACAATATTAAATTCGGTTGAATATTATCTTTCAATTTGCTTCCGCTGTGCATATTAAATATTGTGTTGTTTGACTATTATGTTGCCAACCTCGTCACGATACTCCCCACCGGGCCCACCGGTGACACGTGGAATCCGGGGTGTGACAGGTTGGTATCAGAGCCAACACTGAGTGAATTAAACACTAGCCTTTGTGTTTAATCTCAGTTACACAATTGCACATATCTAAACTTTCGAGTCTAGACAAATAACATAGGACGAATTCTACCTTGTTTGGTTTTTTGTTTTGTCCTTTATTTTTATATATATTCTTGTCGTTATCTCATGTTGTATTGACAGGATTAAGAAAATGCCGCCAAGATTTTTCCGAAGAAGAGGACGAGGAAAGGGGCCAATCACCGCCCCCAATGACAACGAGGCAGGACCTTCGAATGTGCGAGGTCCTTCGACCACCGAGAGTGACGATCCCCGACAAAACCGGATGAACCTCTTCGAGCCGGCTAGAAGGTCGGTTTCGCACAGTTCAACACCTCCTGTTCATAACCCTTACGGGCCATAACCGGAGTATGAGCCCAACAACCCTAAACCGTCCTACATACCTTTACAGCGATCCTTATCGCACCACTCCTTTGGTGACCCTACACCTGCTTTTAGGGGCCAGTTTAACCCGGAAAATTATATACAAGAACCAGTGGGTTTTAACCCATTGGGACCGGAGGACCACTTCTCCGGAGACAACGCTATGGATATGGACGAGGACACGGACCCCGTCGAGCCGGCGAGTGGTACGCCGAACCATCCCATCGAGATCTCGGATGGATCTTCTTTCCACGGATCACCCTATGGTGGTCCAGACAGCTTTCAGGCTATGTTTACCAGGCACGAATGGTATTATACACCTCCTCGCCATTCACTGCCTCAGCAGCAACCGCAGCAGCAACAGGATCCCTCTGTGGATTCAAGATTCGTGGCAGTCACACCACCGCCTCCACCGCCGCCAGTGCAGCCGGCACCTCCGCAACCGCCGAGGCGAAGGAGAACCGGTGCACGCATGTCTGCACGAGCAGGGGATTTTCATTTTAGCTCCCGTCGTCAATCCAGTGGCAGTCACTATCCGCCACATCAGGAGGACCCACAAATGGGTGGACCTTCTAACCCAGCGGCATCGCAGCCACCACCGATGGGTTTTGATAACCCAATTCCAGCATACACAGGTTCTATGGCATACAACCCGTTTGAGCCACCGATTCACACCAACTACGGTTACGCTGAGGCCGACCCATACATGGTAGCGGCCAATTATAACGCCTTGCACCCGGAAGGGCCTTACGGAGTGCCATGGGGAGTAGGTTACCCAACACATGGGTACCAGATACCTCCTAGGCCTATTATTCGGACTCAATCGCAGCCGCCAAGGTTCTCCCCACCAGAGCGTGAAGAAATCATGCAAAGGTTGGATCAGGTTGAGCGAGACTTTCACCGTGACCGTAGGGAGAGATAGAGATTCTTCCAAGGATTAACAAGCCTAATAAAAGGGAAGAGCAAGAAGGATCATTGAATCCTTCCACTGTTGTTGTATTCATTTGTACCAGTTGAACCCCTGCGTGGGCCTATCTTACTGTATTTGTTTAAACCCCTGTGTGGGTATGTGTGTTTGTTTTGACCCCTGCGTGGGTCTATCTTTCTGTTAACCCCTGCGAGGGTATGATGTTTGTTTAAAGTCCCTGCGTGGACTAGTATGTTTGTTTAAAGTCCCTGCGTGGACTAGTATGTTGCTTGACCCCTGCGTGGGTAAATGTTTGTTGAAAAGACCCGTTTAGGGCAGCGTGTAATATTTTAATAAATTAATGGAATGTTTGTTTTATAAATTTCATGTTTGCCATTATGTGCATAAATAAATTATATATGAAATAAATAAATTTAAATCATTCCTTTTGAAATAATCTGCCTAAGTAATTATTAATTAAGAAACTTAAAGAGTGAAACCTAGCCTTTGGGTCATTATAAGACCGGGCCAAGATGGTAAGACCTATTCAAAAGATTCAAATCCCAGTTAACATCTGAAAACATGTTAACACTCCTGGCAGACGTGGTTAGTTAAAATCACACACGTCATTTTTATAAGGATCTTTCCAAAGATTCCTAACCCAATTTAATGATCTGTGAATCATGGGTTTAAATCATCAATTAAGATGATTATATTTTGACCATACGTTGGTAATATAGTGCCTACGGGCCTTGCTCATTTCTACATGAGCCAAAAGACAGTGGTAGCGATGACTCCCTGTCCGAAAAAGGTAATAAACTATGTTTAAACCTTAAAAGCCTTGATTCTCTGAAATCATAGCTTATAATTTAAAATGTCCTTGTGACTAGGCCTTATGTGCTAATATATATTGTTATTGTCTATAATTAGGATAAATTATAATTGAAATCCTAATTAAATGCGATTAATAAATTAACCAGATATGGTCTCTGTTTACCATGGTTAATGAATTACCCTAAGGGGCAATTCCATAATAAAACTCCCAAATAAACTATTGTCCTTGTTTTCTGTAACAGTTCAGTTAAAATGGCTAACTCAGACGAAATTAATAGCCATCCAGTGGAGAATATTGATAACCCCAGAGTTAATTTAACGGGTGCTGAATTGAAAGCGTTGGTAGACAACGCTGTTACAAAGGCATTGGAGCGGCAATACGAAGAGTATAGTGGGACTCGAAGCAGGACCCTATCTACGCCGCATTCAAAGCCTAAAACACACTCTGAGGCTCACAGCAAGCCACCTCCCAAAAAGGAAAATCCCAAGAAGGATGATGACGATCGTCAGTCCACCAATCACCAAAGTGTTCCATCTCTGAAGGTCGTACCGAATCAAGAGCCCAGTAATAAGGGTTGCTCCTATAAATACTTTGTCTCATGCAAACCCAGGAATTTTACTGGGGAAAAGGGGGCCATTGACTGCATGACGTGGTTAGACGAGATGGACACGGTTGTGGATATCAGCGGATGCGCTGAGAGGGATGTGGTTAAGTTTGTGTCGCAATCATTTAAGGGTGAAGCTTTAACCTGGTGGAGATCTCTGATTCAAGCCACCGGGAAAATCCCATTGTACAACATGTCATGGGATCAATTTGTTGCCCTCATCAGGGAAAATTACTGTCCCCAGCATGAGGTGGAGAAGATAGAGTCTGATTTTCTATCATTGGTTATGACAAACCTTGATTGTCAAGCTTACCTCACGAGCTTCAACACAATGTCCCGGTTGGTTCCGTATCTGGTAACCCAGGAACCAAAAAGAATAGCTCGTTTTATCGGTGGTTTAGCCCCCGAGATAAAGGCAAGCGTAAAGGCTTCTCGGCCAGCTACTTTTAGATCTGTAGCTGACATATCTTTGTCCCTCACTTTGGATGCGGTCAGGCAAAGATCGCTGAGGAATAAGGATGCTGAGAAGAGAAAACGTGAAGATGATAGTTCACGGAGGTCGAACAAGAAGCACCATGGGAACGGTGACAACAAGAAAGGATCTGAGTCAAGGAAAGATGGGCATCACTCTGGTGAGAAGCCCAAGTGCAAGATTTGCAAGAAACAGCACTTTGGAAAGTGCAGACTCGATTCGAACTCGCAAAGAACTTTTGTTTGCGGGATATGCAAGTCCAAGGATCACAAGACCTTGGATTGCAAACAGCTGAAAGACGCAACGTGCTACCGTTGCAATGAGAAAGGGCACATTAAAACCAACTGCCCTAAATACGCCAAGAAGCCTGAAGATGCCAAGAAGACCAATGCTAGGGTCTTCAGAATGGACGCAAAGGAAGCGGTTCTAGACGACAATGTGATTACAGGTACTTTCCTTGTAAATGATGTCTATGCAAGAGTACTATTTGATTCAGGCGCTGATAAGTCGTTTGTAGATCATAAGTTTTGCAAATTGCTGAATTTACCTGTCAAAACCTTGAGTATAAATTATGAGGTAGAGTTAGCAGATGGCACCATAGAAACCGTCTCAACTGTGTTAGATGGATGTGTTATATCCATTAAGAGCCACTATTTTCCTCTGTCTCTACTTCCCTTTAAGTTGGCCGGTTTTGACATAGTTTTGGGTATGGACTGGTTATCTCATAACCAGGCCCAAATTGTCTGCAACAGAAAACAAGTGGTGATTAAGACTCCGTCTGGTGAATCACTTACCATTCGGGGAGATACCTAGTATGGACTGCCAGAGCAAGTGACTATGCTCAAGGCTTCCAAGTGTTTAAAGAAGGGTTGTGTCATCTACATGGCACAAGTGATTATTGATGAGCCTAAACCGAAGATTGAAGACACCCCCGTCATTTCTGAATACCCAGAAGTTTTTCCTGAAGAACTACCTGGTTTACCACCAGATAGACAAGTCGAATTCAGAATTGACATCATCCCTGGAGCAGCACCAGTTGCTAGAGCACCTTATAGGCTGGCACCCACAGAAATGAAGGAATTAAGGACGCAACTGGATGAATTGCTGGCCAAAGGTTTCATCAAACCTAGTTCGTCTCCTTGGGGAGCACCAGTCTTGTTTGTCAAGAAGAAGGATGGATCGATGCGTCTGTGCATCGATTATCGTGAGCTTAATAAGGTCACAATCAAGAATAGGTATCCTTTGCCCAGGATCGACGATTTGTTCGATCAATTGCAAGGGGCAAGTTATTTCTTGAAGATTGACCTAAGGTCAGGCTACCATCAACTGAAGGTTAGAGATGAAGACGTACACAAAACTGCATTTAGGACTCGTTATGGTCATTACGAGTTCCTAGTGATGCCTTTTGGGCTCACTAATGCACCTGCCGCGTTCATGGATCTCATGAATCGCGTTTGCAAGCCGTACTTAGATAAATTCGTCATCGTTTTCATCGACGACATTCTCATTTATTCTAAGAACCAAGCTGACCATGAGAAACACCTTCGTTGTATTCTCAAACCCCTACATCATGAGAAACTCTATGCCAAATTCTCTAAGTGTGAATTCTGGCTTCGAGAAGTCCAATTCCTTGGACACGTGGTTAGTGAGCGTGGTATCCAAGTGGATCCCGCTAAGGTTGAAGCAGTTATGAACTGGCAAGAGCCAAAGACGCCTACAGAGATTCGTAGCTTCCTGGGATTGGCAGGATATTACAGGCGTTTCATTGAGAATTTTTCAAGGATTGCTGCACCCCTAACTTCCTTGACTAAGAAGAAAGTAAAGTTCGTTTGGGACCCCAAGCAGCAAGAATCCTTTGATATCCTAAAGCAGAAGTTGAGCAATGCTCCTGTATTGACGTTGCCAGATGGAATAGAAGATTTTGTGGTTTACTGTGACGCATCGCACACTGGCATGGGGTGTGTGCTTATGCAGAAAGGCAAAGTTATTGCCTATGCATCACGACAGTTAAAGGTGCATGAAAAGAATTACACCACCCATGACTTGGAGTTAGGTGCCGTTGTATTCGCACTAAAACTGTGGAGGCATTATTTGTATGGAATCAAGTGTGTGATCTATTCTGATCATAAGAGCCTTCAACACCTGTTTAATCAGAAGGATTTAAACATGAGGCAGCACCGATGGATGGAGACTTTGAATGATTATGATTGTGAAATCAGATACCATCCCGGCAAGGCGAATGTAGTCGCTGATGCCTTGAGTCGAAAGGAAAGGATGAAACCCATCCGAATCAATGCCAAGCGCATGGAGATAAAGAACAGTTTGACTGAAAGTTGTTAGCTGCACAGAAGGAAGCTGTGTTGGAAGCTAACTATCCTAATGAAAAGCTAGGAGTAACTGAGGAGCAGTTATCTCTTTGCAAAGACGGAATTCTTAGATTGAATGGACGAATATGGGTTCTAATTTATGGAGGACTACGGGATGTTATCCTCCAGGAAGCCCATAGTTCCAAATATTTCGTTCATCCTGGAGCTGATAAGATGTACCAGGATCTAAGGGCAAATTATTGGTGGATAGGCTTGAAAAAGTCTGTAGCTGCCTATGTAGCTAAGTGCTTGACTTGTGCGCAAGTCAAAGCAGAACATCAAAAGCCGTCAGGCTTGCTACAATAGCCTGAACTTCCTACGTGGAAGTGGGAAATGGTAACTATGGATTTTATCACTAAGTTACCCAAGACAAGGAAAGGCAATGATACAATATGGGTGATAGTTGACAGACTGACTAAGTCAGCACATTTCTTACCCATCAAGGAGACTTATAGCTCTGACATGTTAGCCCAGTTATACGTGGATAAGATTGTAGCCTTACATGGCATACCTGTGTCTATTATCTCTGACAGAGATACTAGGTACACGTCACATTTTTGGAAAAGCTTCCAACAATCTTTGGGAACGCGTTTGAATTTTAGTACGGCTTACCATCCTCAGACAGACGGTCAGAGTGAGCGTACTATTCAAACTTTGGAAGACATACTACGTGCATGTGTGATCGATTTGGGTGGTAGTTGGGATAACCACCTACCACTAATTGAGTTCTCCTACAACAATAGCTACCACACCAGCATAAAGGCTGCGCCTTTTGAGGCCTTATATGGTAGAAAGTGTAGAACGCCCGTTTGTTGGGCGGAAGTTGGAGATGTCTAATTATCAGGACCAGAGATAGTGTTCGAAACGACGGACAAGATTGTCCAGATTCGTGACCATCTCAAACCTGCCCGAGATAGGCAGAAGATTTACGCAGATCCAAAGCGTAAAGCTTTTCACTTCGAAGTAGGTGACAAAGTGTTACTTAAGGTATCACCCTGGAAGGGGGTGATGCGATTTGGTAAGAAAGGCAAGCTAAGCCTGAGATACATAGGACCTTTTGAGGTTATCGAACGTGTCGGCTCAGTTTCCTATAAGTTAAACTTACCAGAAGAGCTCAGTGGAATTCACAATGTGTTCCACATCTGCAATCTGAAGAAGTGTTTCGCTGACGAATCACTGGTCATACCACATACAGATGTGCATATAGATGAGAGCTTGAAATTTGTGGAAAAACCATTATCAATTGAAGATCGACAGGTTAAGAAGCTTCGAAGGAAGCATGTACCTATAGTAAAGGTCAAATGGGATGCCCGTAGAGGACCCGAATATACGTGGGAGGTTGAGTCCACGATGAAAGAAAAATACCCTCATTTATTTCAGTAAATCTCGGGGTCGAGATTTCTTTTAAGGGGGTGAGGATGTAACACCTTGAAAATTCACATCCTATAAAGTATTGACACGTGTCATATGTTTGAACGTGAGAAATAATGTTCTAGAAGGACTAAAGTTGACAATCATGGAAAGTATGTGAATATACGTATTCTAAATGTCAACAGTGAATAAATATATTATATATTAACCCTACATGATGCTCATACCTTCAAACGAATAAATCATGGATCATACGAAGCTAAATATGAAGGAAAGTGAGAGATTACAAACTACCGGGGTTAAATGTGTCAACATGTTTAAGTTATACCTCTGAGTGACCTTTTGATAAACCCGAAGCTTTGTAACAGTTAATTATGCTCACTAGAATGCACGATATAAATTTCGTAAAGTTTCATTATCGTATGAGAAAGTTATGATCAAATTCGTGTGCGAGGGGTACAAAGCGTCAAAGTTGAAGTTTAGGACTTTTCGGGTGACAATGACGTTAACCGAGGACTAAACAAAATGGGTATATGTCTTGGGGCCCCTAAACATCAATTATGAGGGTTCATAATGCAAGAAAGGAAGTCTAAGCAAAGTTTGAAGGGGCAAGGATCAAAACATAAAAATCTAAAGTTGGATTTGAGTCAGACATGGTGTCGCGCGACGCGAGGCCCAGGGGGGGTCCTTCGCGCCACGCCTAGGCCCATCTGATGCGATTTTCTTGGTTCCTTGTCTGCCATAGCTCTTGTGCTCGACCTTTAACCGAATTTCCTCATCTTGGACGACCCCTAGGCACCCCCTAAGCACTAGGGACACTTGTTAGTGGGTTATGGTCAGTTGTAGAATTGTGTGTCAACATTCTATGGTGGATTAAACACCATAAAAGGCCATGAAGTTGCAACTTATTCTTCACACATTTCTCTTGCATTCCTGATCAATTGTGGAGCACAAGAGCACCTTCCAGGCCTTCCTATTCGTGCATTAGACCCTTGTAAGTATGCTAATCCTTTCTTAATTAAGTTTTAGCTTAGTTTTAGCTTAAAAGTCAAACAGTCGTAATTAACGGTTGACTTAACGATTAATCATTGTTAGTCCAGTGATTAGTCGAAGTGAAAGTACTTATAAGTTGGTAATTATGTGGGTAATAAACCCTCAAAAGGGTTCCCCCTGATTCCCACTCTAACTATGTCAAATGTCGGGTCAAACTTGATAATAAAAAGTCAACAGGATACTTAAATTCTAATTTATGCATAATTAGTAATGTAGAACATATACAACCTGTTTGATCATTAATATAACTTGGTAATAAGTGTAAGAACATGTCTAAACATGTTCAACCCGACAATTTCCTGTTTAGACCCGGTTCGGAACCGAAAGTCGCATAGTTTGACTTTTGCTTTGACTTTCAGTTCTGACCCGTTTAGGCATGTATTAGAAATACCTCAGAGCTTTAATTAGACTAGGTTACATGCTAGTATAACCCTCTGTGATTATACACCTTGGTTCATTAGTTATCCAATTAAGATGCATGATTCCGTTAATTGCTCATACGTTGACCATTATGCCCTTTTCACCTTAAAACGTGATTTTTGAAAATGTAAAAGAGTAGAAACCTTTGTTACTGATATATATACTTGTACCCAAAATTTGAGATTAATTGGTGGTGTAGATTGAGAGTTATGCTCATTAGCGCAAAATGAAAGCTTTTTGTTAATTAAACGGCGTAATTAGCATATAGTCTAGTTAAGCTTACCTTTTGATATCAAAATATTTACCCACTGATGTAATATATTATTTTGGGATTTTTGAAGATTTTTGATTAATTTTAGGCTGAGCATAACTAATAGTCATAGGCTTAATCCGGTAATTTTCGGTTTTGCCCTTACGGGCCATAAAATGAGTTTTACATATCTAATCGACTCCAAACCTTTTTCTATTGATCTTAAAGGATAAATAAATTATTTTAAACCTCTTGGAATAATAAAAATATCAGATTTCTATATAGAACCCGGAAACGGCTTCTAATCGCCTAATTAAGCGTTTTTAACGCCTAGTATATACTAGAACTATTTTAAACATACTAAGGGTGATACCTACTGATATTTGAGGTAAATTATAATATTTTAACAGTAAGCAAAAGTTGTTAAACTCAGACTTCAGTTTTGAGCTTTTCGGCTTATGTGAAATTACCAAAATGCCCATACTGTGCATAGTTTGGTTATATTTGATAAATTTCACATATCTACTTTACCCTACTGATATAAATTAGCAAATTGAGTATTTTTGCTGATTACATCAGACCTGTAACTCAGGTTAACACTTAAACTCTTTTATAACCTTTTAAATGACCAAACTACCCCTACGAGTCATAGTTTGTGTTTAAATTCGTTTCGGGCATAATAAAAGACATCTTACTGATGTCACAACATATTTGGAGCATATTAACTTAGGAAACCTGTATATGGCTCTTACGGATACCCGTTACGCTTATTACGCGTTCGGTTCGGTTTATGTAACAAGTTTACATAAATTAGCCGAAACGGGTCAAACCTTATCGGTTTTATCTCAAAATCCAGAATGTGTATGAAATACCCATATTAAGCAAGTCTCTGAACTTGTCGGGTCTAAATCACATTCTATCCGGTCTTCGCTTAATAGTGCGTACGAACCATATCATTGAAACTAATCGGTCTAAGCTTAAACTTAATTAAAGACCCGTTAGAATTCTAATAGGTTATTATAAACCTTCATTCCAGATTAGGAGAACCAGTAAAAGCTACTTGCAATTTGCTTATTGTGATTATTACATTGCTCAGGTAAATACTTTTAACTTATTTTCCCTATACGGGCTTGGGTTACGGTATATAGAATACCGCTTGGTCGGGTGTCAAATCTTCCATCGTTAGGTGGTTAATTGAATAATTTGATCGGCCCATTTAAACAGTTTTGTTTACTTAAAAGCCTTTGGGGGGTTAATGACCATGTCCCGGATATCCCTGGCATCATTTTACGAAATGGCCACGACTTAAGCGTGGGGTGTAGGCGTACACCCGTCAGTGCACAAAAGAATAATGTGGTGTGTCTATTGATCTTTAACCCGGACACGATCCGGGCTACTAAACGCATAAGGAACATGTAATTCGTTCACAAGATTATATATTTAAATAATTCTCCCAAGTTATAAAATGTTTATGCCACGTGCATCCAAACCAATTTTCAATCATTTTCCAAAATGAGTCAGTTGATTGTATTTACCAGTGTAAAATGACGTATTTTCCCAAAAAGATTAAATGCAGGTACTAAACGTAATTGGCTGGATTGTCTCCTTAGCATCAATAAAGAGTCTCGCAAGCTTAAGATGCCTGAAGTCTGTTGAACTATTGTTTCCATTTTATTTCCGATCCGTCTGTGGATAAACTTCCGAATATTGTGACATTTGATATTACAATATTAAATTCGGTTGAATATTATCTTTCAATTTGCTTCCGCTGTGCATATTAAATATTGTGTTGTTTGACTATTATGTTGCCAACCACGTCACGATACTCCCCATCGGGCCCACCGGTGACACGTGGAATCTGGGGTGTGACAGGAGGTGCCCTTTTGAGGGTTTATCGCATACCTAATTACGATCACGTAGCCATGTTCGTTGCGAACGATGGCTTAACCGTTTAAGGTCTAACTAAAAGTCAAAACGTTTATCGTAAACGCTTGACTTTTCGGCTCTACAACCCAAATAAAATAACTAAGCACGAAAGGAACACTTACAAGTGGTCCTTAGGACTGAAAAGAACTCAAAAGGAGGTTCCATAATAATCAGGATCCTCAAATTTGAGAGAGCGCAAGAACTCAAGAAAATGGTGTGAATTTGGAATGAATGTTCACCACCTATTTATAGTGTTGTGTGAGTTCATGGATGATTGACATGTGGTTGGGGGTGATATGAGATCTTAACAGGTGTATAACCAGCTTCTAAATCAGTATAACAATCCCTGGTTTACTGAAAATGGTTTTAGGTCTCAAAGGAATTAAAACCATCAACCAGGAAGCAAGTTGTTGTTGCTGTTCTGTCTTCGTGGCCTGCGTAGGAAGCCCAGGGGGCTTCGCGGCCCGCCAATAATGGCCTAGTTCAGCGAGATGTTTGGCAGATTATCCGATTTGGTCCCTGTAATCACCTTTGTTCATATTTAACAACATATCAGTTGTTGTTTTGCTGTTCGGACGGCCCGAGAGGAGGAGCCAGGCCCAGAACTGAGTTGTGGCTCATGAAAAGGGTCGGCCCAGGCAGCAGTTTCTGTGGTTTGACAGTTATAACCCCTGCTAAGTTTCATTCAGTTCCCATCTTTCGAAAAAAGATCTTTTAGCACATAACTTTCTATACATACATGTAATATTAATTTCAAGCATAAAATGCTTTAACGTAAAATCCTAGGCATACCCAGGGATGCAGCCGAGTGTTGCGGACTTCTCGGTTTGATCAAAAGGCCTCTCAAAGGTGTAGTTTTGCTAGTCGTCGCTTTTAGTCCCTTTGTCGCATAAAGTAGCGCGTAACATCGTTTAATGATATCTAAACCTTTCGTGGCCCATATTGAGTATTCCTTAACATGTGATAAAATATAACGACGCTCCCGTTCGCTTAAATGATCACCCAAAGGCGTAGATTTGAAAGTTGACGCTTTTGGTCCCTCTAATGCGCAAACTTGCGCGTATTATCCTTTAATAGCATCAAAGCCCTATGTAATCCATATTAGGCTTTCTCGAGAGTATAATTGCACTTCATAATACCTTGGGTTCGTTAAAGTCATTCAGAGGTATAATTAAACATATTGACTCTTTTGACCCCTTTAACTTGCAAAGTTGCGCGTAACGTCACTTATAAGCATAAAAGCCTTAGATGGCCAATCTTGGATATTCATAAGAGTATACACACACATCATGAAGCTCTAGGTTTGTTAAAAGGTCACTCAGAGATAAGAATTAACATGTTGATGCTTTTAACCCTTCGTCGCGCAAACTTTCAAATAATTACGCAAACGGCTACTCTTAATCAATAAGTGGCTTATTTGAGAATATGAATACCGTGTAACGTCATTCAGAGGCTTATATTAAGCATGTTGACACTTTTAGTCCTTTCGCATTCAAAGTTTTCGATTTTTCACAAAATTAGTCCCTCAAATTCAACGTTTGACTTTATTAGGGTTTAGTACACGTGTCGATACATCATTGGACGTGATTTTACAAGGTGTTACACATTAGTTTTACTAGTTTTACATTCGAACATATATAATGTTTTTCCTTTCTATTGAACTATTATATAATCAAATTCATTAATGTGATCACTACTTTCCTCAATAGCATTATATTGTGAGTTTTCCACTTGGATAATTACCCCCGTCCAAGTTTCCATATGAACTAATCCTATTATTTCTTTGTTATTCATCACCGTGAATAACACATGTTTCTATTAAACTTTTCTTGGAAACATCATCCTGAATAGATATCCTATTCAGGTTTTATCAGATATATGTAACCGCCATTCCCTACGTGTTTGTTGCATATTACTACTTGTGCGATTAAATTTAAAAGTGTGCACCTGGTAATGCTTGCCTTGACGGGCTTTCCTTTCCATTACTCTTATTCGCGATTGTTACGCGATTTGGTCCTTGGTGAGCATGCTCCTCTTGTCATACTTCAGATCGTTCCTCTATCATATCTGTCACTTGTTACCCCTCGCTATCTTCAGATACGAGTATCCTTCAATTTAACATTTACAAAGATTAGTAATGTCAACTTCACTACACGCCCGTATCATAATACAAGGCTTTTCTACTATACCTGTCAACGCACGTAATTTTATTAACTATATCTACCATTTAATTGGGGTAACGTATATTACACAATAACCCTATGTGTTGTTCATAACACTTTAACATGCTAAACCATTAACATGCATGTACTTACCGGATTTGCGATCAAGCCTCAAACCGAACACACTTTACTCTTTAACCATGAGCTCTGATTACCACCTTGTAACACCCTTACTATTTTTTTAGCGGATTTCGTTTAAAATTACGAACATAATCATGTAATTATAATTACAAGTACATTGGAAAAATACGGATTAATTAAATCTTTTACAATTTTCAAGTACACCACATAATGTGAGTAAATTCGTCGTTTAAAAAATAACGATTAACAATGTGCGGAAGCTTGTAACTTGATCGTGTTCGGTTCTTCGTTGAGCTTGATCGTCCTCCGGTATTGTATATTATACCTACAATTCATAAAACATGAATTGAATTAGTCATACGTAGTTTACAACGTGTTTAAACGGGTTCGCGAGGCGAAATAATTTAAAAAAAAACAAATTTTCAAAAACTGATTCCGTCATGCCACGCGCCAGAACCAACTTGCTCCCTCGTGGCGCGAGGGAGACCCTTTTTCAGCAGGTTCGTTTCTGGAACCTGCACTCTGCCAGCTATGCCAGTTTTTACGGAAACGACCATAACTTATTTGTTATTGGTCCGTTTTACGCGATTCTTTTTCCTACGCGAACGTAATTTGATTCTCCATCATATGGAGTTAAGATCCGACATCCGGATTAACAAAATTTTGGACTTTTAAGCTTTCGGCTTAAATTATAATTACTAAATTTTGACCCGTTCTTGTATTTATCAAACAAACAAGTTTGTTTGACCCCTAATTCACATGAACCTCTTAAATTAAATATTGTCTATCATGTTAGCCTCAAATCACGGGTTATTACGCCTCATTAGCCCGTTTATGCTTATATGCTTAATTTGACCCGCTAAGGGTATTTACGCGCTTTTATGCATAAACTCACACATTCATTTCTATCATCAAAATTTCACATTTCTATCAAGTGGTATTCCGCCACAACTATTATTGTGGTGGATTTTTATGTGTATCAATTAGTTATCCCGAATTTACCCCTTCCGGTTGTTAGGTTACGATAGTGAACCGCTTTAATGCATTTGATCCAATTAAGGTTTTTGCCCATACTTTAACACTTGACTAATCTTACCTTAGCATAATAATTGTTTCTATATGACTCGTAAGGGTCGTTTGCCCCGTTTAACGTTCAAGGGCATTTTGGTCAACCTTAGTCTCCTCTTGCACGACGAAGGACCATTAACGATATGTTTGACCAATTTCACACCTTTTACCCATAAACTTACTTATACATACCTGGCTCGGGTCATAGATTTGACCCGTTCAAATACCTTTTTGCTTATAAACCTTGTAGTTAAAAGCAACAAAGTCCGCGTGATATTTCCTATGACCACAAAGCTCAACAAGCGGTCAACAATTATTGTTGTCAATGGTGTTAACACACCATTTGACCCGTTTAGTCAAGATGACCATTTACCAAAATATGATGGCATCTTAATACCATCCCCCCCTGAACCTATCCCGGTTTGCACCGTGAGTTCTTATTACTTAAAAGACATTTTCTTAAATTGTTCGACCCGTTATGACTTTCACCAAAAGATATCTTTTTCAAATCTTTTGTCTGTCCATCAACTCATGTTCGGATTATCATTTGACCACTTTTACCCGTTATAGTTCACCCCATAACGCGATGTTCAAAATTTCTCGTTTATTAGTCTTTACCCGACTAGTTTTCCGTTTTTACCCTTTTTGTCATAACTTATGGTTTCTTGCCACTTTTACTTATTCCGACTTGCAATGTATCATGTCGGAATATCATAATCAATTACTAAGCATAACTCGAAGTCAATACTCACATGTATGTGAATTATAATAAAAGAGGGTGTAAGCTTAACTTACCTTGCATCCAAACTACGCCTTTCTTCATACTTGATTTGTTTGACCCGCATCCTTTCCAAGCTTCCACCTAACTTGTCAAGCATCAAACTATCATCATAATTCATAAGACGGTTAGATTAGTCATCATTACTTATGACTATTCCATCTTACGGATTTTATGTCAAAACTACTATTTGACTTCATCATTGGTTAGTTTAACTTTCTAAAAGTTAACTACCGTTATTCATATGACATGCACCATTTAAATTAAATCAACTTCATGATTAAAACTCGTATTATCCCATATCACACGGGATTAATCAAATTAGATAATTACGCATTTCATTCACAATTTCAACATATGAACATTCATTTAAGCACTTTAACAAACACCTTACGGGCAAGATTTTTATATCAATTTTATCTAGTTCATTACTAGCTTTTAACCAAGTTTATATTATCAAAATCAAGCCCTTGGTCTAGTATTCATGAACATTACTATCTTACATCATAACATCAGTTTTCTCACAATTTAACATACATGATCATATGTTCATCACAATAATATAAAACCCACTTAGCACACATATGGGAAATCATCAAATTTCTATTTTTCAACACTAGTTCATCGAATTATTAACTAGGGTTCCTAAACATGGATTTCATCACAACAATACTCATAGATTCATCATCCATTCCAGAATTTTGATTATGGGTGTTCATCATAATTTCAAAGTATCATCAAATAACAACATTCAACATACCTTGTGAACCTCATGACTAGGTGATCATTTTTATGTATTCATACGTTGATTTAGGGCTTGAATCGACCCTCAATTTGTTGATTTTGTTGAAGTTAGGGTTTGAGCTCCCATGGAGCTTCTCCTGGTCGCATACGTACAAACACATGTGTGTGTGTTTTTGATTTTTTTTTATATAAGTGTTTTAATTAAAACACTTCTCTAGTTGCCCATGTTTAGTCCCTCATGTTTAGAGATTTTATAAAGAGTGTTAAAAGTCTTAATTTTTTTTATTTTTAGTCATTCACTTAGTTACCCATTAATAAATAAGTTAATTACTCCTAGTATCTTAATAGGTTCTAGGGGTTATAACCCGTCTTATTTTAAGTCCCATTAACTCGGGCTTCTTATGACTTTGTTTTCTCAAAGCATTTGTTTTCCTTTTTAATTAATATTAGGATTATTTGTTTAAGTCATAATGTTCACCGGGTAAATTTTACCTCTAACGGTATTTTACCCGTCTTTTAGTATTAACGTGGTTTGATTACCAAACCCGTTTTCGGGATGTTACAAGAGAGGGAGATAGAGTGGAGTTTATAAAATCAGATCATCTTTATAATTTAATCTTTTTATGTTTTTTAAATTAAATCAGATTTAAAAAAAAACAATAAAAATACATATGTGAAAAAAATTACACATGCCATGTAAGCACGCAACTTTGGATAAGGGGTTGGCCACGTAGGATTACAATGACACGTAGGATTAAAAATAAACAGAGTTAGTGTTTAGTTAACGACGGGGTGACACAGCAACCCAAGTGTCCAGTTGGGGGTGGTGTGAGTTAAAGTGAAAGTTGTGAGTGGCAACGGCCAATTTTGATTAGTTGGGGGTGATAAAATCCATTTCCTCTAAAAAGATATATAAAAAATATAACACACAATTTGTTTAACATATTTAATACATAAAATAATAAGTATCTGAGTATAAATTTATGAATTATTAATATTTTCTATTTGGTTTATAATAGTAAAATAAAATACACTTAGGTTTCATGTGGCTAAAGTTCAAAACAAAGAAATTTTGACGATCAAAACACAAAAGAAAAAACTTTATTGTAGCTAGCATGATTTAGTTTAATATATATTATAATATAATTATAATATAATAATTCTTTCAAATGTTTTGCTATCACAATATCGTTAGTGTTGCCACTCTAGCCGAGCATGTCGGTACTAGTGCTGGTTCTACATAAATCGTTATCAATATTCGTTATTTATTGTTTTTGATCGATGTAAAATAAGTATCCATATATCCTTTTTGGGAATCATGACCTTTTCGTCTTAGATACTTTTTGTCAATCAATACCAACCGAATTCTCACAGCGTAGATATACACATCACTTCTTTCGTCATCTAATCCCTAGTACAAAAATTAGATCATGTAGAATGCTCGAACTCGTTTCCATCTAGTCTGGATTCTTCTTTAAAACTAATTGTATGGAGTCTGTGCAGTGATAGGAGACCTAGGGAAACCTAGGTTCGATTCTTGAGCCAAACGGGTTTTACTGGTAATTTACCGTCCTGCCTACGGACGGGTGGGTTATCAGGCTTTCCCCGGAATTGGTGGCGGACGACTCGGGTTACTTTCGCAGTACTCTATTTGTTCAGTGGGTGTCCCAAGAATGCTCATAATTGATTTATTGGCCGTTAAAAAAATTGTATGGAGTCTGAACATAAAAAAAAAGATAAAATAATATGGATAAAATAAACAGGCGATAATAGATAATAGCTGATTAAATAGCCATTCGACACAAGAACAAACATAAAGATAAATAATAGGTAATTAAATAAGAAAATGTTTCAACATGGATATGACAACACCAAAGATGGCCACGTGAACGGAAATTTACAATAATCATATATATTAATTAACTAGCTAATTAGTACTAATTAAGCTTTGTTTATTGTTAATTACAAATTTTTCAGTCACTTCATGTCCATTATCTACTTTATTTTTTGGTTAAAGTTACATTTCTTTTTTCGTTTCTTTCAATTTCTAACTCCAAATTAAAATGTGGTTATAGGTTCAACTTTAACCCATAATCAAACTTAAAGGTGTATGGGGTGGAAGCGGCGAGGGATGCGGGGTGCACCACCGCACACATCTTTTGCCGTGCCGGGAGAAATTGGATCGGGGAAAGGTTGCCGCATGCGGGGAGAAGGTTAGTGGGCTTGATTTGACTGTTGGGGACTTGATTTTTATGACCGTTGTGGTTTTAAACGGCTATATGACCGTTTATGATTTAAAAAAAACCATTAAATACCTTTATAAATATAACATTCCATTTTAGAATTTTAAACATTCCATTTTTCACCCAATTTACAAATTCTCAAGCACACTATGGATACACAAAACAAGTGCGATTGCAAGAAAAAAGTATCGGGTTATGCTTCGAATGCGAGGGGGTACGACTTGCAAAGACGAGACGAGACGGATCAAGTGTGTACCAACCCAACTTCCCACCACAATTTTCCACAAACGGGTTTTTACAACACCCAACCCCAACCCCAACCCAACTATCCAGCACAACTTTTTTTCATTACCACAAAGTCCCACTATGGTTGCACCGGGCGTGTACGAGTATCATACGAAAGCCCAAAACCCTTTAGAGGTTTGCTTATCGGAGTCCACCGTCTCAATCTCCAAGAGATAATTTTGAACACATGCTTCCCATATACGATGATAACAAAGATGAAGAATTTGTACCCGATCCTCAACACTCAGATGAAGATGAAGAAGTCCACGAAGAGGAAGATCTTGAAGGTGAAGAAGAAGCCAACCATGAAGGGAAAGGAAAAGGGGTAGGGCGGATCTGCAAAGATGGACGAAGAAGCGAGAAGAGGCTTTAGCGATGACGTATGTGCATTGTAGTCTTACCAAGAAAAAAGGAAATGCCCAAAAATTGGAAGGTTTTTGGAAGAAAGTTCTCGCACACTACAATGCAACCGTTGGAGGAAGCTCACGGACCGTTCATCAAGTCCGTCCGAAATGAAAAGCTATGCAAGCAAAGTTGAACTTATTCAACGGTTTTTGGCATCAAGCGGTATAATTTTTTACGTTTACATACTTTTTATTTTTTACCCTAAAATATATTCTTATTTTTTACATTAATATAATTTATATTTTTATTATAGGATCATTTACGTCTTAGCGGGAGTGACGATGCTCATGTTATGAAACAAACGCTAAAAGATTACCAAAAACAATATTCGGGTGGCTTTCCTCATACTGAGGCGTGGGAGGTGGTTAGAAAGCAGGAGAAATGGGCCCCGATACCATTGGTGGGTGAGGATAGTGGTAGGTTGGGACAAAAAAAGGAAAGTTATCGGATTCGGGTAACTACCAAGCGGGTAATGATATACCCGACACAAACGCAGACCCCTCTCCAACAAGGCAAAAAAAGAAAGAGAAAAAAAGATAAAGGACCCATAATGTCGAGCGAAAGGTCAGTTGGTATATCCGACAAGCTCCAAGAATACAAATTTATGAAACAAGAGTTGGTGGAAATTAAAAAGAAACGAGAGGAAAAATATATCGAGTTGGCGGATGAACAGCGAGAGACGTTGAGATCGATTAGGTTTGATAAGGATCTCAAAACATTTAACATGCCACACGACAATGTTCCATCGGAAATCCACTAACCCGAAACGCGAGATCGTAAAAAAATATGGATGACCGTATAGTTTCTGAATTTTTATGGTTTTATTTTTAGTAGGTTTAATTTTATGTAATGTTTTTTTTTAATTTAGTTAATGTAATTTTAGTTAGTTTATTTTAATGTAATGTTTTTTTTTATTTAATGTACTTTTATTTTGTTAAAATAATGTTTCATTTATTAATTAGGTAGTTTAAAAAAAATTAGTTACCCCCATGGCATTAAGGGAAACCACCGGTTATGATTTTTGGGCAAGAGGGAAGAATGTGAGGGGAAATGACATGACACATTATGATTGGGTGGGTGAAAATTTCTCTCCCCCCCTCCCCCTCCCCTCATCTCATGAGGGGTGCACCCTTGCACCCTAAGGGGAGTGGAGGTGGTCATCACTCATCCATCACAACATTCAATCAAGTTCCACCATGTCATCAACCACTATTCTATCACTCACAAGCTTTTTTTAGTGGCGGTGGTCATCACTAGTGATGGAATTCCATCACTCACAACTTTTTTTTTAAATTAGAAATTAACAATAAAATGCTAGTGTGGAAACGATTGGGGTTGAAATTGGCGAGGTTGAAACGGTGGAACGGACGGTTGGTTTTGATACGTTTGATATTGAAAGGGTGGATATTGTTGGGTTTGAATATGTGGGACTTGGTCGGGTTCGTCTTGCAACCTAAAGCGCGTCGGCTCGCCAAGATTCGCTCGAACCTTGGGTCTCACGGGATTTTTCTTCGTACCCGAACCTCTTTTTTTCGAACCTGCACCTCTCTTGCTTGAACCTTCCATGTTTATTGTAAAATTATTTAGATTGAGTTGGAGAATTTTTTGATTTTTTGAAGTTAGTGGGGGAATGGTTTGTGGATTTTATATAAAAAACCTTAAAAAAAATAAACCCCCAACGTTCACATTTTCCCCTAACGGTCAAATTCCAAACGGTCCTTTTCCATTTTTCACGCGTGATTCTTTCCTCGCGTTGATTCTTTCACGCGTTATGGAAGGTAGTGGCGGCGGTGTGCAATTGTGAACAACGAGTGATGGATACTCCATCACGTACCACCCCCAGTCTCCTAACTAAACCATACCCACCCATTTAACTCATAAACGAGACTGAAGTAAACCATACCCACCGGTACCTGTAAGTGTGTTTTGTTGTTATACCAACTCATTTTATTGTATTTGATCAATTTTGAAAGTTCCAGTATAATGTAACACAAAGTCGTAATGTGTTTGTTTAATTTATTATAGGAAAAAAAACACTTCCATTATAGTCTGTGTTTTGGTCAAAAATTACCGAATCAATTAAGTGATCAAATTTAATTTTTGTGAGGTAGCGTGATATTGTGATTTGCAAAAATATGTTGAGTTGGTTAAAAATGAAAACAGTTTTAGGATATAGTTCGAGGATATCAAACTGTATCAATTAGTAAACAAAAAGCGATAAAAGTAAAGGTTGGCACGAGATATACGAGGAAAGCCCTTAATCAATTTAGATCGCCGACACAAAACCTCGGGAGCTGACAATTGCCAGCTACCTCGTTCTTCTTATTGATCGAATAACCAAGATACAACTTTAGGATAATGCTCAGATCAGCTCTAAGTGTTACAATGATTGTGTAATGTGAGTGTTTGAGTGTGATTGTAGCAAATGAATAAGATTGTACGAGATTGTGTGCTTGAAAGCATGTCTGTTCTACTGATCCGGCAACCCATTTATATAGTTTTACAAATCAACTAACTATCCTACAAATCTGGGATACTCTGAATATTCCCTTGTGACTATTGTAGACCACTTCTTCCGGCTTCCCTCTTTCAACTATTTTGAGCGAGTCTTCAGAGTGACTTGGTCCCTATGAACGTTAACTACCTGCAGCTAACAAGCAAATCGAGTAATGACCAAGATACTTCCGCAAGATGTTACCAATATCCTGGTTCGGTATTCTGATCACAGATGAGAAACATAAAATCAAGATACACTATCAGGATATGGGCTCAAAATTCCACCTATAACAATTGTCCCAAAAAATATAACTGTTGGATATCCCCAATCCAACGGTTATGTTTTTAATTCTTCAAGATTTCTAATAGAGATATGATGTGACTTGGTGCAACTTCCCATGCGATTTTCACTCATTATTATCTAGACCCTTCCTATAACTCCTCTGTATTCGTTTCTTTTTACTCATTACTTTGAAGAAATCAGGTATACTTCTCTCTTTCTCTTTTATTTCAGTTTCCTTCGTCCTTCATCTTCCTCTTCTCCGATTAACCATGCCGAAGAGAACAAGTCTTCCTCCGGCGACTTTGTTCCGACGTTTACGACACAAGACCTGCTCCAGAACCCAGAGCGGGAGATCTGCTCATTCGAAAATGTCGACATAGCAGCCCTTCGTTCTTCCGGCGCCTTCCCGGATGGTGTGATTTTCTGGCCATTTGATCGCAATCTCCGATCAGATGCATCGTCCTCCGAGTGGCTCTGTTTTTTAGCTTTCCCTTTACTCTGGGTCTCAGGTCTCCCTTCTCCAATTTTATCACGAAATGTTTTCGTACCACCGGTCTGAGTTTTAGCCAAACCATGCCTATGGTTTGGAGGGTTTTTCTGGTACTCGATCGCATCAAGAACAGTCACGTCCCTGACCTTAGCATCAACGATCTTCCCAAGTTTACCGCCTAAGATCCCACGGGTCCAGCCGGTTCTTGCTCTATTCTACCTCCAACAACCCTCTCATCCTTCGGGCCACTAGGAACGAGGACGAGTGGAAAAGCAAGTTTTTCTTTGTAAAAAGGGACTCCATCCCTGATGGTGGTAGCTTTTCGGTGAAGTGGTTGACTAAGGGTAGGATTTAGGGTTTTAGGAATATCCCCAAATTTATCTTGCTTTAGTATCCTGAACTTATATCTTTGTGTCACACCCCAACCGATGACGGAAACATCGGGACATGGCACTGAGCGAAACAGATTGTCAAGAGAAATTCCATTACAACTAAATTACCGGATAGTTAATATTATGTCCCATACCATAACCCATCAAGTAATCAATTATTACAGACATAGATATCTCAAAACAAAGCATGTTCCGACAACTCAGATTTAAATAAATAAATTGTTTGTTTGTTTCTAGACTTGCATTTTGATTCCACAAAGCAGGTAAAGCACGGCATCCTAAGCATTCAAACACCTGTCACAAACGTTAAAATAACGGTCAATACACATAGTGTATAGGTGAGCATACAAGTTTAATAGTAATAATAGAGTTCGAAAGCGTTTACGCATAACCAACATGTATCATGTGTAATGCGAAGCTAGTAGGTTATCGACAATGAAATATGCACAGACTAGACTGCGAGTTGTAGAATGCGCAACACATATCACCACTGTGACATGTGAAGAGGTAACCTTAACAACCCCTATCCACAACGAGTGTTGAGTCCAAACAAATAGTACTATCGTTGCTAAGGCGTCAGGCAACAATCAATGTGTTAACATAACATACATGCATTCATCGAGTAACAAGTAACATGCAATAACGGCCAGCGTATAAATAGTGTTTGCGTTGTGTTTGATGTGATTTAGAATACGTAACGTATGTAACACCCAAAAGTGCATAAAGCAAAAAGGGATCGAGTATACTCACAACGATGGAAGTTAATGGATTGAAGGGAGCGCTAGAGTGATTAGCCTGTACAGTTAACGATAGCTATAAGCGAATGAACAGCGCGTAAAATGGTGAAAGTGACCAAGTGTCGAACGGTAATCTGATCGGATGGCAATCCGATCGGATGGTCTTTCGATCGGATGTCAATCCGTTCGGATGGTCATCTGATCGGATGGCCATTCGGTCGGATTGACATTCGTTTGGCAAGGATGTGTTTGTGTATGATGGCTTTGAAGTTTTCGTTGTAGCATTTTGAAAACAGAGAAGTATCTCTACCCTTCAGGTCGATCGATTGAACGGTCGTCCGATCAGATAGCGATCCGATTGGCATGACACTTAGTGAGAACAAGTTCACAGCAGGATGGTCACTCGATCGGATAGCAATCCGATCGGATGGCAATCCGTTGGAAACGGATGCTCTTTGAAAATTAAGAAAATGGTTAAGTGTTGAAGCACAAGTGCAATCCGATCGGATTGTAGTTCGATCAGATGGCAATCCGATCGGACGACAATCCGTCCCAACGAATTTGATCGTCTTGAACTTGATTATTTTGCTAAGTTTTGTGGTTTGCTCGAGACGGTATGACAACGTGTTAAACAACAAAAACTCCATCAGACCCAGGTTATCCGATCGAACGGGAATCACCCCAATTCGATCAGTTAACTGTCCGTGACGAGTGGTTTCATGTTCAACCAGAAATTTGTTGTCTTGTTGATAGAATTCAGATCTCAAACCGGCACATCACTAGAGAAGAGTAGAAGACATGAATGAGCTCCGATTCTATCGGTTTTGAGTGCATTGAGTGTAAATGAGTTGAAAGAAAGTTGGAAAAGCATCTTTCAATCCTTTTAACTTTGGAAATGTTTAGATCTATGCGAAATCGTTGTGAAATCATGTGGAAATCCTTCAGATCTGAGTTGTTCTTGGTGGAATGAAGCCAAAACTTGAAGTTCATAAGAACTCCATGATGACGTCATCCTAAAACACCTCAAATCCATTGATTTCACAGTTAAAAGTTAATATTCAAAGATAAAAATGATGAGGAGTGCGTGTAGATTATAGAAGTACAAGATTTGAGTTGAAAACTTACAAGAATCGTGAGAAATCGAGAGAAAGAAGGCTTGAGCGAGCTGGTCGAGTGAGAGAGCTGTCACATCACTTGTGATGTGACAGGAGGGGTATTTATAGGTTGCCAAAAATAGAAAGGAGGGGCAAGGGTCGGATGGTGCACCGATCGGATGGCAATCCGATCGGACGGCCATTCGATCGATTAGCCATTCGATCGAAGTGGTCCGACGAGTTGAGTTTTGGTGTTTCGTTTTGCGTGTTGAGCGTTGCGATGCGATTCGAGTGAGCGATACGATAGTATTAACCATTAGTTACACAAATAACCTAACTACTATATCTAACATACAATCACTATAATTAACTTGCGTTTAGCGTTTGCGATTAGATTGCGATGCGATAGAATTGCGATTGCGATTCAACACCTCAACATAAACGTAACATGCACAAGTAACACATAATAGCACACACATACATAAAACAATATCCAGAACACATATTTCAAGTTGCGATGCGATAGCGATGTGATTAGCGATAAGTCAATTAGCGATTAAACATGCGATAAAACATCGATTATTAATAGATACTCCACATAATACAATTAAAGCAAATAATTAATAGAATTCGATTACAAGTCATTAACGTACAATCAATAGTTAAGTAAGGAATGACAGAACACAATTAGCAATCTTTTCTTCCTTTGACTTTGACTTTGACTTGTACTTTGACTTTCCAAAAAGCGGGTTGTTACACTTTGTTTTTTGTACAGGGGATTTCAGGAAGTTAGCTCCCCCGACTCTAGAATCAGTGGCAAGGATAGAGGCCATCTACAGATTGCCTTAGATTGAAAGAAGCTTATTCCCCACACAAGCAAGTTCAAGCCAACACTCTAGTTCCAACATGTCTGGTAAGGATTTCTGTTCTAAATATTCCTGTACAAGTTTCATTAATCAGGATATTGTATGATTAAATTTAAGATTACTCCCTTTTTGTGTAGACTCTGCCAAAGTTTCCATTATCTTTGATCTCGAAGAACTTGACAGCTACTCCGGACCTGTCCAAGTGAAGAAGGAACCATCGATCGCCACCAGTTCCAAGCCTTCTGCTTATCCCAAACCTATCCCATGGGCTAGGACCCGGGCTTTAGGGTCTAAGAAAAGAAAAGGCCCCGACATCGCTGCTGCTGCTCCTAAAGGGTTCTCCTATGATAACCTCGGCTTCATTGAATCCATCAAGCCTATGACCTCCTTTCTTAACAAGGTAAATATCCAGACCCTGTATCCTGTACACATATACTGAATCTGTATCCTGGTTAGTTTTCTTTTAACGATACCTGTATTTTATAGGGTCTGAATCATCTGCTGGTCATGTACATCGAGGCCTGTGAAGCAGTCAAGATCCTGGAGGTTAAACTTAAGAAGGCTGAGATCACTATACGGACTAGGGGAAGATTGATGAGGCCAAGACCCAACACTATGAAGACAAGCTAAAAAAGGTCACCCTGGACGCCGAAGTGAGCTAGCTGCCGCCCAGGTCGACCATGAGCAGGCAATGGCCTCCTTTAGGGACGGTCTTAAAAATTCGGCTATGGTTTCCCTTCTTCAGGCCAGGATAAAAATGGCGTATGAGGCCAAAGAGGCAGGCATTGAATGCCCAACCTGGTCTGTTGACGCCTGGGTGGCTAAGCTGAATGACATGGGAGGAAGCCCCGTGCCGTATCCTGCCAAGTACGGGACTGGTGCGCCTTCCAAGGTGGCTGAAGCAGCGGTGGAGGCAAGTGGCAAGACGGAGGCTAGAGCAGATGCTAGTGAAGGTGGAGCTAAGGATGCTGAGGAAGGTAACGCCCCATGATGGCAGCGAAGTGGGCGATGAAGGATATTGATGACTATGCCGGAGCCCACTTTTTATTTCTGATGGTTTGTAATCGTTAAACAATTTACATTTCCAGGAACATTTAGATAGCAACTTCGTAATTAACCTTAGGACCATTTGTAATGTCCCCAGCATGAAATGTGTTCAACATTCGTTGCTTCCAGCCCCGGCATAGACGTCCCCTGTCTATGCAGGATCGACATATTGCATCAGCATATAGCCTGCTTATGTATTCCTTCACTTAGTAAGTAAGCTTTGTAATTTTCCTTCCATCAATAGAGGAATGTGTATGAACACGATTGTACTTTAACATATTCTTGGGACTATCCAAAATCCTGTGTTTCACCGGGGATAAACCCATATTTTACTAGGGATAAACCCATGTTTCGTGCGCTACAGGCAAGAGTGTATAAACTCCAAGACTTAGAAAGGTGAAAACCTTTAAACCTTAGAGAGTATGAAAATCAACAACTTATCTCTACAACAAAAGATATACACATACACACACATGAAAATCGTTATATTTATAAATATACAAAATATCTACAAAATCATAACCTAACGTACAAAATATCTACGACTTTGTCTCCCGTGGTCAAGTTGGTCAACACCATGTCTCCTGGAAAGTCAACCCACGTCCTTCCAAATATTAGGTTGTTAAACTTTGTGGGTGGGGGCACCAACTCTAGGATTACTCCATTTTTCCTCAGCTTCAACTGTGTTCTGTAGCCAAACATTATTGAATCAGTAAGATATTCCCATTGGTCAACTGGTAAATCGAATATTTTCTTGAGATTAACATCAAGCAAAAGAATTAAAATTACAAAGGCCACAAAAATTTACCTTCCAAGAGAGAGAAAGCAATGTGGGCGGATATGCATTATGAAATGAGAAATGTGATAATAGAGAAACCCTAATCAACAGATGTATGCGTGTTTTTTATTAAAGAGGTGTACTTGACACATTAAATGTTGTACCTCCCTTAAAAAGTGGCAAATTATAAAAATTGTCCTTCGAATATGCAGTATATATATAGTATAGAAGTATAGATATAATGATAACCATTAATAGTGTGATAATGATCATGATTAGCCGAGAAAACACATAAAAAAACATTTATACACTTAACTATATCAGCAGGGTCCTTTTTGTTTTTTCGTAAGTCGGTGCCAACTTTTTAGTTAGGTTATAAGGATCAGATGGAGTCATCAACATGGCTGTAATGAATGTCACTCCAATGCGGGATCCTCACCTGATCATCATAGCCTTAATTTTTTAGTTAGATTATAAGGTTCAGATGATGTCATCAACATGGCTGCAATGGATGCCACGCCAATGTGAGATCCTCACTCGATCATCATAGCCTTATTGTCAAGAGGAAAAGACGCTAGGCACCACCCCCATCATCCCATTAAACACATTCACACCAAGAAACATTCACCAACTCTAGGATTACTCCATCTTTCTTCAGCTTCAACGTGTTCCGTGGCCAAACATTATTAAATCATTAAAATATTCCCATTAGTCAACTGGTAAATCGAATATTTTCTTTAAATTAACATCAAGCAAAAGAATTAAAATTACAAGGGCAACAAAAATTTAACTTCCAAGAGGATATACATCAAGCGAGTTGCCAAGAAACTTGGTCTTCACTTTTGAAGTTATATCGTAAACAAAATGATCATTTTCAGCATACCATGACATAAATATCTGCATGTACATCATCATCAACCTTGACATAGAAATCTGCATCCCATAAAGCAACAACGGTAGTAAAATACGTTTTTGTTTTTGTGATAAATGGCAAATAACGGGAAATTCCGTACAGTCAAATCACTATTTTTAGTATATAATCTCATGCAATTAGCGTAGTTTAGTTACGTAACGGGACCGTACATTAGATAACAGTGTTAGGACAAGAAAACAATACTATAACATATGTTCGTTTTCGTCGTGTCGTGAAACCAATCAAACTATGTCCTAAAAGTGTTGGTAGAAAGTGTTGCGCGCACTATTCCCGGTTACACTATTCATGCAAGCAAAGTTGCTGAAACAACACGAAACGATGAAAAACGACACACGAATAACATAACTGAGTCCATATATACATATATATGAAAACACTAATGTGAAAACACATCTTGCAAAAATACATAACTTTCTGGTAAAACGCCTTAATCACTAAATCATCCGTTCGGTTAAAAATATAACAACTCTAACTCGTCCGAACTATTAATTTAGCATTTCCGAGACTCTGAAATGATGACAAATGATGACAAACACATGAAAACAATATGTGGATATTAATGGGTCGTCCGAAACATAATCTTTCGGCGCTGTGTTGCAACCCCCACAACTTGTCCGTTTTTGAACCGACAAGCTAGTAAATAACATTTCGACGCCAAAACAACCAAACGGAAGACATGGCGAACTAGTTAGGCTTATTTTGGGACTCGAAATCAGTTCATGCATCGTATGATGGCGGAATAACAGCTTGCGACATACCTTCGTCGGTAGGACGTAAAAGTGTCGTTAACTAGCCGACGACCAAACGGAAAGTATCTAAAGTAGCAAAATACAATTTCTACTAGTTTAGTGAACTAGTTAATGTCGATTAACATTCTGAATCCCTAATTACCCCCTAATGGTGCAATTAACCCCTAATCACCATACTTTGGTTAAACACCTAAATATCTAGAAAATTTTTAACTTTTATAAAAAAAGTTACACTTTACCCCCCCCCCCCTTCTAGAAATCGGTCAAAGTGGGTCCCACCCACAAGATTTTTTTTGAAATAATGAAGATCTAATGTATGGAGGATTCATGGAAGTATGGCTAGCAAGTATTGAAAAGATTGGAAAATTATAACATCAAAATACCATCCATCATTTTATCATTCTCATTTTTTTTCACAACTTCTCTCAATCACCAAAAACCCCCCCCATTGAAACCCTCTAGTTCACGACTCCAAGACCCCCCACAAAACCCACCATAAATCACCATTAAACACCATAAATTACCCACATTCATGACATTTTAAGGTCGTTAATGCAAAGGTTAAGCATGTAGCTTCATTAAGGACTTTCTTTGGAGCTAAATCACTTCTTAATCACCTTGTTTAGCTTGTGCAAAGTTGTAAGCTTCTTTTAACCATATTTAAGCTTCTTATTATGTGTAGATTTAAGAAGTACAAGTTGATTATCTTGAAGATTAAGAAAAATATAATCAAAAACCCTAATCTTAAACTTAATAATCTACAAATCATGATTTATTATGTGATTATTTGTGTAGATTATTGTAGTTAGTTAGTGTAATATTGGTGATTATGTTGTTTTTGTTAAGATTAGTGGTTTAAAGTCTAGATTTGTGATAATCTTGTGGTTTATATCATGTAGTAAATTAGATTAGTGTTAATCTAGCCATTATACACTTAAAAATGTGATTTAAACATATGTATGTTTAAATCACACAAGATCATCAACTTCAAAGATTATGAGCATTTTGTATGTAAACTTGATTAGTGATTCTTGAAAGATTAACCGAGAATAATCATGTATCAAGGATTTTAAAAACACTAATGAACTTGATTTCTAACATAAAGAAAGTTTATGTAATTTTATTTTTATAGAGTGTGGTATAAAAAGTCTTGGAAATTTTCACATAAAGATGTGGGAATTTTTAAAAGTGAAAAACAAGTATAAGCAAGTTTATGGAAATAATTAACTTGAAAAATGGTTACTTTAAAGTCTTGAAAGTTTAATCAAAGTAATGCTCATGATGAAACTTTGAAGGAATAAGTGTGATTATTGCGGTAAAGTGATGTTTGGAGATACTTGTTAATTGTGGTGATTTTGGAAAATTGTTTGATGATTAAACGCGTTTTAAAAACGTGAGAAACGTCATAGTTTAGGGGAAACTATGACGAAAATTTCTAAAATCATAATCATGATTAAGCGGGGGTTAAAGTGTGATTAAAATGGTAAATCGCACTTAAGAATTTTAGTCATGGTTAAACGAACTTTTTGGTCAAAAGTTTAAGTATTAAACATCTAAGTAGGTTTCTAAATTACTTATAATGGTTTTTATAAGTTAAAAATGGAAACTTATAAATACATATATTTTTAGGAAAACATATATTTAGAAAACTCATCAAGGTGTATATATATTATGTGTTAAGTATATGTATTTAGATATATTAGGGTGATCTAAATAATACAAGAAGGATACCAAGAAAATACTTGAAAGATGACAAATATAAATACACATAAATATAAATACGCCAATATCCTCATATAACCAAGAAATGCTAAGTAATAGAATACATAAAACTCACTTATATGATGTCCCTAAACGGACTAAACGGACGAGCGGATAATACGGGCGACGGACAAAAATTACAAGAATATATATTCCAAAGAAAGAAATATATTTCGACCGACCAAACATGACATATAACCGAAACGGTCAATAAAGGAATTTTTAACATTCGACGACGAAAAAACGGGCGTATCGCCATCACGAGAAGTTACTACGATATTTGGGTGATTCTTCGACGCGGAAGTATACCTATTAAACGACTACGACGACACGTCTAAAAATAAGATATTGTTAGACACTTAACGGACGTATATTTAGCTGATAACAAAATCCGGAAAGTTGAAATATATAGCAATTACTAAGTATTTTTATAAGGAAAAGAACACATTAAAATTCCTAAACTTAGTGAATTTCTATGCAAAATTATTAAACTTATGGACTCGTAAATCTTATTTTGGGCTAGGCCCAATTACTTGAATACATGGGCATGGCCCAATAACATTAATATGGGCAACGATCCAATGACATTAAAACATGGGCAAAGGCCCAATAACATTATAACATGGGTAATGGCCCAATGACATTAAAACATGGGCAAAGGCCCAATAACATTAAAACATGGGCAAAGGCCCAATGACATAAATATATGGGCAGAGGCCCAATGACATAAATACATGGGCGGAGGCCCAATGACATAAATACCTGGGCAAGGGCCCAATAACATAAAGACGTGGGCAAGGCCCAATGACATAAAAGACATGAGGAAAGACCTAATAACATACCAGGATTACACTACTGGGTTACAAACATGATTTCATTATTGGATTACAACTATGATTTCATTACAATATTTCAAACATGTGATTTCATATGATAATAATAACTACATGAACTCGCTCAACTTTTGTTGACTTTTTAAAATTACATGTATTTCAGGAAGCAAGACTTGAGCCGGTGATAGACCACAGGAAATGGGAATGACATGACAACGAATGCCTTTTATGACAAAAACAATCTTTTGTTCGAAGTGTAATGAAACTCAATAACTATATTTTGGATAACATTGTAAACTTTTGTTACAAATCAATACATGTGGCATCGTTGTTGACTTATATTTTTTTACACGATTGGATGCCATGTTTACCGTTCTTAGGTCACACGCAACGCGCTTCCGCAACTAGTAGGGTGTGACAGATGGGTATCAGAGCTCCGATTGTAGTGAACCCGGGAAAAACTTTTACAAAGTTTGGTCTACAATCACTATGGGCTCTCACATGAAAACAAAGTGTATAACATCACAAAAATGATTTCAGAAATATGACACAAATTCCAATAGGTTTTCATTGTGTCACGATAACACAAGGATCTATCACGCGAGCTCAGTCATAAGTAACGAGCGAGGATTAATACATGATTAGTCTATAAGGAATAGACTCAAAACATTAGGAATTACATGTGAAACACGAGAACAAAAATAGCATGAGATTTAGTGATTATATATATTATGTATTTATATATGTGTTGTACGGAATATTTTGCCATGAACGAACATACCTTCGACTAAGAATTCTATTATTTCCCTTGACTCACGCGATGAGAATAACGACCTCGCGTCTATTACGAAGCTTATGGCGGACGTGGTTCCTAAGTGAGACCCTAAAGCATTGGCCCCATGGAAGATGGTTGTTTTCCCTCAGATGGTTTGTAACACCCCAAAAAACGGGTTTATTAATTATATTAAAGTAACCGAAAATAAACGAGTAAAATACCGTAAGTGGTAAAAGTAAACCCGGTAAATATTAGGATTTAAATAAATAAGCCTAATATTGAATAGAAAAATGAATCAAAGATTTGGAGGAAATAAAGCTTATGAAAGGCCCGAGGTAACGGGGTGTAACACCCGAAAATATAAATTTTATATTAAAAATTTAATGTCGGTAATAAACAAGATAAACTAACTAGGAATAAATAACCTAGTTAGTTACAAGTCTTGTAGTAATAAAGAAAAGCTTGGTTAAACAACCCCTTTATAAAAACTTAGATAAAGTTAAGGGACCAAAGTTGAACAATTACAAAGTAATATTATTAAAACAAAATTTAACATCCAAAACACACACTTTGTGTGTTCTGGTTGTGTATCCCACAGGAGCCAAAAAAGGTTCCTTGCTCAAACACTAACTTGCATGAATTGGCCAAATCAAGGAGTCAAATCGAGATCAAATCAAAAACCAAGCTCAAACTAGTGATCACCTAAGTGAGGGGATCACAAGGTATGTCGAATTTCGTCTTTTGGTTACGTTTTGATTTCTTGATGAGCATATGAAGTCAAAATTGGAACTTGAATGTTAGATGTTTGAATGAAACTATGATAAATTCATGGTTAGGAATGAACCCTAATCAATAATTTGATGTATTGATGTTCATACACATGAAATTGAGAATCACCTACTTATGTGTTAAATGGGTTTTGTAGGAAGATTAAGAATACTAGAATCTTGATCATGAAACGAGTGTTATTGATTTTTATGAAA
This sequence comes from Helianthus tuberosus, assembly GCA_030545235.1. Taxonomy (NCBI): domain Eukaryota; kingdom Viridiplantae; phylum Streptophyta; class Magnoliopsida; order Asterales; family Asteraceae; genus Helianthus; species Helianthus tuberosus. The sequence continues at coordinate 95,747 of JARYGA010040576.1, forward strand.
TGAATCTAGGTGTTGTTATGCATGCTAGATGAAATAAACTTGAAAATGATGTTTAATCTTGGCTAAGTAGTTAGTCATGAACTTGATTGTTAATAGTATAAAATTTTGCCCATAAGGTGTTTGTTAAAATGCCTAAAAGGACACAAATTCGTTGAAATTTAAAGTAAAACGCATAATTGAATAAAATGGCGAATTATGAGAAATATGATGTGATAAGAGTTCTAAACATGTCGTTGGTTAAACTCTATTGGCAAGGTAATCGACATTTCAAGTGGCAAATTGGAGCGGACGTGCGCGCTTGAAGGATAAGCTTTGAAGGTACGTGACTTGTCTTCTCGTTATAATTATGTAGATAAACCTAGTCGTAGATATGTTTAATATTGATATAGCGAAAATGATTGCGTTTGGTATGTCAATGAAGTGACGTAACTCACTCGACAACCAAACGGGTCAAAATAGTTAAATAAATATGTTTGTTGATGATATTGTTTAAAATAGCCATGTTGGAATGTCAATGAAGTGATGTAACTCACTCGACAAACCAAATGGGTCAAATAATGGTCGAAATGGTAGTGTTCGAAGTGACTTAAACGTCACCCGTTAAACTGGGTTATAAAAGCGTAAACCATGGAATGGAAGTGATACGCTAAGGTTGACAAGCCCGGAAATGGGTAACTATGGTTGGAAACCAATGTTGATGAATTAGGCAAGTACGTAACTACGGTTTCGTTACATTATATTTGTTTATGTATTTTATTAGCAGTCTTTGAATTTAGCATAATATATATGAAAATTGGGTATTTAGTTGAAGTGACGAAGTCACTAAATAAACAAATGGGTCAAATATTGGTTAAGATAGGTTTGGTGTGTCGCGAAGTGGTGATTTCCATTAGACAACCAAACGGGTCGAATAATTGATAATTTGTAGTGCTTGAAGTGAATTTGATAGTCATTCATAGATGGTGAATTATGGAAATGAAGTCCGTTGAACGGACGCGCCAAAAGCTTAGTTTCTCTTAGTAAGAACCCATGATATGGGTCAAAAGACATTAAAATATAGTTGTTGATTTAGTAACAATGTTCATAAGTGAAATCGTTCTTAACAAACACAACATATCGTGTGCATAAATATTGACAATAGTGGTGAAACGCTAATGTTGCCTAGCCCGGGGAAATGGGTAATTGTGTTTAGAAATCATTGAGATGGAATAATGTAAGGTTTAATATATAACCAAATGGGTAGGGAGATTTCTAGGCGATTAGCCAATAAACGGGATTTTATGCAAATAATAATAATAAACGGGTTTGTATTTAAATTACAGACTCGTAGGAAAAAGAATCACGAAAAACGGACTTGCGAAACAAAAGTTATGACAGTTTTAAGTTTTATTTTTGGAAAAATTGGTGCTGGGCAAAATGCAGGTCCAGAACCTGCACCTGCTGGAAAATTGTCTCCCCCGCGGCACGCTACAGGGAGCAATTGACCCGGCGCGACACGCGGGGCCGCTCGCGGCCCACGAACGATGTGGTGAAGTCTCTCCCGTGGCGAGAGAGACACAGTTCCGAAAAAAAATTATTTTCTTTTCATTTGTTTGATGTCAAAACTTGATTATATATGCTTAAATGTTGTCAAAACTAGCATTTGAGTCATTTTTGATGTTAGGTGATGATGATGATATTCCGGATGCCGATCAAGCACATAGTAAGAACCGAACACCATAATTTTGAAGCTTTCGCAAACGATGTTTTTTGTTTAGTTTAATATGGAACATGTAACTCTTTATGTTACATCATGTTTGTCTTAACTAGAAAGGATGTAAATCCTAGATACTTTAAATCCTGTTGGAAACTTTAATTGACAAAGTTTTTTTGCAAATCCATATTTTCCTTAAACTAAATGTGTATTTACTAGTAATTTCATGATATAATGTGACGGGTGTTACATGGTTATAAGTCTGGCTTCGGTAGTGGTGACGAGGCGGAGGTGGCGACCTTGGACAACAACTCTATTAGTGGGACGAGGTCCCTGAGACTCATACTAATCGTGATTGATGATACTCTCGTCCAGACAAGGAAGATGAAGTACTCACCTTGAAGGTGCCCCTCTGGTTGTTATTGTTGCAGATTCTCTCTACTTCTATATCGTCTAACGTTGTGCCCTTTCACGAGTAATGACAACGGGCGTTAGCACATGGACCTTCACGAAGGTCCCTTCTATGTTGAAGGTATAAAGACAATAATGTCCTCTCTTTGACTGATCGTTTGCCTTGAACGAGAGAATGCTAGGGTGACCATGCAAGATAATTTATTATTACGGGGGCCCACGTAATAACAACTTGTAGTGCATGGAAATCCTGGTGGGCTCTGCGGGTCAAGATAGTGATCACTATCCATTCGAAAATCTTAAGTTGTTCAAGTTTCTATTTAGTAGAATGCTAACCGGGATGGTTACTATAACACCCTATGATACAGGAAGGCCACACGTAGTTGTTCGCACCCCACATTCGATCTATATCATGAGTCGATTGAGACTAGTCACCTAAATAAACAAAACATGTTAGCCACCCATGGAGGATTTTCCTCATCTCTAGGATTCTTGTACATGGGTTGGTTCCTTGGTGTCTATGGCACCTTACCTTATCTCCGTCATTTGACCTTTGTCTTATCTCCAAAGGATGGCATGGCATAAGTCATGCTATAACTCTTTCATTGCATTTTATTTGACGTCTATGGAGATTATAACAATTTTATTAAAGCTCGTGGAGCTCAAGGGATATCAACATATTCGTCGCACGGGTTAGTGCGGCGAAGGACTTACCTAGTTGGGACGATTGAGGTCCATGAGGTAGAGAATACATACTGTAAGGATGGAGAAGACCATTTGGTTCCCCCTCCTCAACAATTTACCTCTTTTCCCACTTAGGCATATGGCCAATACACGCAAGAGGTATTACGCATTTTGGATTGCGGTTATTCATGTTATCATTGTTTCAAAACATGTATGAACAATGCGATCTTGAGGTTTCCATGATCGATTACATTCTTAATTCTTGGGCACATGGTAGGCTATATCTGTCCAAGTACAAGTCTAGATCCTTTGATACTATGTATCAAAAATAACATGGCACCGAAAAGAAAATCTATGCCCACAAGGGTCAGTTAATCAGCACCCTACTATTAAAGTCGAACTAGAATTTTTATGGAACAACATGAGGTTGCGGAAATTTCACAACATGGGGTTGTTGAGTTGACACTAATGATGGTACTGATGGTATCGGTAGCTCAAGTGGTTCAAATCCTGATGGGACGAGAACAAGTGGCAATGCCACACTTGGAGATGCAATCATCCAAGATTTTAATCCTAAGGCTTTTCCCAGATTATAAGCCGCGAGACCTCTTCATACGGGAGGTGCGGTAAGTTATGTCCACCAAATAAAAACAATAAAGTCAGTTAACCGTGCTAGTAAATGTACTCCTAAGTAAACGATCTGGTAAACGAATAGTCTTCTGTTGAATGAAACATTAACTTGGTGGAATCTCCAAGTGCAAACTTTAGGGAGTAATACAGCAAAGAGGATGTCGTGGGAAGAACTCAAGGATCTTATGCAAGAAGAGTATTGCTCGTTAGCGGAAAAATTCCAAGATTGGGAACCGAACTCTAGAACTAGATCATGATTAGAGCCAATGTTGTTGGTTACCCCGACGCCTCTACGATCTCTCAAGGATTGTTGCATACAGGATAACACCGGAACCCAAACGCACTGAGTGCTACATTTGGGAGTTAGCCCTGAGATACAAAGCTGACATCAAGAAGGATGCTAATAACTTGCCGAAATCCTGAAAGAGATAAGTGAAACTCTCATCATGAGTGCACTTGCAAAAGTGCCAATAGTAGCAGTGTGGTGAAACTACGCACAAAACAGAAACTAATGAGGTAGTTATATTCAAGAATGAACGAGGAGGTTTTGACTGTGGCAAAGAGGTCACTACAAGCATGGACGTCTAAGGACGAATCAAGCAAGTGAATAAGCATGTGTATGGGTAGAACTATGAATAGTGCACAAATCCCAATGTTTCCATGGGTACGTTCTACTCTATAACCAGCAAGTATTAATTCCTTGGATACCAACATTGGCTTAGCTTAGTGTCTTTAAATATTAATCTTATAAATGAATTAGAGTCATGTAGGTTAGACATGTCCTACTCTATCAAGTTAGCTAATAGGAAACTAGCGGAGTTATGTGAAGTCATTAAGGGTCACCGATACGTTTCCTATCAACCGACCAGTTGCACCCATTTTGTTTGATATCGGTGTCAGTACTAGTTTCATCCTCATAGAATTCAAATTATACTTGTCCTAGAGTCAAGTAAGCTAGACGTCCCCTCATTCCATAGGATTGGACAACGATAAATTAGTTGGGTCAGGAGAAAACATTAAAGGATGCACACTCGAGCTTGGTGCACGGAAATTCAATATCGACCTTTCGCTCATTCAGTTGGGTTGTTACGACGTAACTTTTGGCATTCACTGGTTGACTGACAACCGAGCGGAAGTAGTTGTTTCGAGAAAACTAATCTCACCCCCCTGTCTGACGAGAGAACATCCTTTGGTGCATGAAGAGAAGCACGATACACTGTGCGGATCATCAACTGTAAGAAGGCTCGGTAGAGTCTGAGAAAAGGATGCATCGCCTTCCTTGCCACGTGGTTGACAAAAAGGCCAAAGAGCACAAGGTGGAGGACATACCTGTAGTGAAGGAATATCCCGAAGTCTTTTCGGAAGACTTGACGGGACTGCCTCCACAAAGATAAGTTGAATTCCGTATCGATCTAGTTCCAGGAGCTACACCTGTGGCGAAAGCTCCATATCAAGTGGCACCCTCGGAGATGCAGGAAATATCTACTCAACTTCAGGAATTGCTTGACAAAGGATTCATTAGACCGAGTTTCTCACTTTGGGGAGCTTCGATGTTATTTGTCAAGAAGAAGGATGGAACCTTTCGGGTGTGCATCGATTATACAGAACTAAACAAGCTAACTATCAAGAATCGATATCCCTTACCGAGGATCGACGACTTGTTCGATCAATTACAAGGTTCCAGTTATTATTCCAAGATTGATCTAAGATCCAGATATCATTAGCTGAGAATTCAAGAGGAAAGCATACCTAAGACAGCGTTTAGGACTCGCTCCAGTCATTACGAGTTCCTTGTTATGCCCTTCGGCTTAACAAACGCTCCTGCTGAATTTAATGAACCGGGTATGTAGGCCATACCTCGACAAGTTCGTGATCGCATTCATTGATGACATATTATTATATTCATGAACCGAGGTAGAACATGAACAACACTTGAGGACTATTCTGGAGCTACTTAAGAAAGAACAGTTGTATGCCAAGTTCTCAAAATGCGAATTTTGGATTCACGATGTGCAGTTTCTCGGTCACGTGGTGAACGAGAACGAAATACATGTTGACCCATCCAAAATAGAAGCCATAAAGAACTAAAATGCTCCAAAGACCCCAACGGAAATAATAATATAATTTTTGGGCTTAGTGGGATATTATCGGAGATTCATTTAGAACTTTTCTAAAGTTGCTCCACCGCTAACCTCTCTCCCTCAAAGGGATA
>JARYGA010040577.1:0-75586 GCA_030545235.1 Helianthus tuberosus
TGAGAAGGATGCTGAGATTGATCCCGAGATGGATGCTGCTGAAAATACCATGAACGAAGAAGGCGCTGCCTCCTAAAACTTATTTACCTTAAATTTGAGAGTTATGCTTATGTTTGAACAATTTTACTTCTTGTCCTATGAACAGTTTTTATTTCTGCATTAAAACAACTTGATAGCCGAAGGTGGATGGATCCTAGGTTTTAGGATGAAGCCTTCGGTCATCAACTGGTATTATAATTTCATCTTTCAATTGGCTTGCTATTGTTCTCCAATGCATTTCTTAGTGTAGATTTTGCAAAATATCCTGATCAATATACTCAGTGATATATTATGAAAACTTTTATTAAATGGAATTTCTAAAAATTCAATCAACTTTAGACAAAACTTCTAAAGAATAAAAGACAGTCCATTTTCTAAAACCTGTATTGATAATACTTGTTTAATCAGAGTTTTTATTTTCAATCAAGTATCACTTCCCAAATATTTCAATCAAATATCCCGAAACGTATCCCAAAAACACATTCTGAAGACATATCCTAAAGATATGCCGTTTTCAGGATATTTTGAGCCTTAATCAGAGTTAAATAATTCATGTAAGATTCACAAAGGAAAGATCATACCAGGAATTGAGTGTAACCCTAGCATCAAACTGCAACCCCTTTTGCAACTTCTCCCACTAAGATGTCCCCAGTCCGAGACACTTAGCCCAATTTTGATCTTTTGAGCTTCACACAATTGCTTTAGAAGGAATGTCCCCTGTGCATGAAGTCTTTAAACACTTAGAAAATTTTTGAACATTAGTTCCAACTGTTCAGACAATTCTTGTGTTATAGGGGTAAAACCCAAAAATATGCTGGAGATAAATCCTTAGTATCTTGGGGAAAATCCCAAATTTTCATGCGCTACAGGTGGGAGTGTATAAACTCCAAGACTTAGAAAGGTGAAAACCTTTAAACCTTAGAGAGTATGAAAATACCCTTTCGTGAGAGAGGGTGATCAATCCTCATATACCTTTAGGATTCAGGATATAGCCAATAGTAACGAAATTGTCAGCCACTTTTACAGGAACTGGTCCCGCCACCTTGAACTATTCCCGAATAACTTGCGCTCCAGGCGGGGTGTTTAAACCCAATTTGGAAGAAAGGTGAATACCTTTAAACCTGTGAAGGGATCAGGATCCCTTAAACGTCAGAGAGGGGGCCAATCCTCTAATCTTCCGAAGTATCCTGAATGTGTATCCTGGTGCTACATCCCGAAGCATATACTGCAAAACAATCGTAATCTAAGGTGGGTGTTAGCCTGGCTAACAGGCTAACACCCCTCCGATGCTTAAGTCAGTAATGAGTTCAAAACAGTAAATAATATCAAAATTTAATAAAAGAGACAGAATCCATACCATCCTGAGTTAGAATTTAAATTCCATACTCACTTAAAATAGAGTTTTAGATGTATAGCATTCCAGGATCTCGGTAGCATATCTCCCTCCATATTCTTGAGTCGGTATGCTCCTTTTCCTGATTCTGATTCAACCTCATAGGGTCCTTCCCATTTTGGAGCTAACTTTCCATCAACAGGATTAGTAGTATTCTGAAAAGCCTTTCTCAATACCCAATCTCCAACTTGAAATCTTCTAGTCCTTATATTCTTGTTATATGCTTTAGATATCCTCTGTTGATAAGCTGCCATCCTTAGCCTTGCAGCGTCTCTTGTCTCATCAATAGTATCCAGTTCCTGGCATAGGGCTTCAGGATTCTGCTCAGGATCCCTGAGGTTGGATCTCGCTGTAGGTATCACCATTTCTGTCGGGATCACCACTTCTGCTCCAAACACCAAGGAAAACGGGGTTTGGCCAGTTGCACTCTTCACCGTCGTCCTATCAGCCCACAAAACAAAGGGTAATTCTTCTGCCCATCTCCCTTTCTTAGCCCCTAGTCTCTTTTTCAAGTTGTTGACAATTATCTTGTTCGAGGATTCTGCTTGTCCATCTGCTTGAGGGTGTACTGGAGTAGATGTGATCATTTTGATTCCCCAACTCTTGCAAAAGTCAGTAGTCCTTTTACTTATAAATTGAGATCCATTGTCACAGATTATCTCAGCTGGTTCTCCAAACCTAGTCAGGATATTCCTTTTTATGAAGGATACCACTTCTTGATCTCTAACCTGAACAAATGCTTCTGCTTCAACCCACTTGGAGAAATAATCCGTCATTGCCAACATGAAAACCTTTCCCCCTGGAGCCTTTGGAAGCTTTCCCACTATATCCATCCCCCATTTCATAAACGGCCAAGGGGAAACCATAGGATATAGTGGTTCAGCAGGCTGATGTAATATATTACTATGTCTTTGACATGCGTCACATCTTCGAGCATATTCTGCAGCATCTTTTCTCATCGTCGGCCAATAATATCCCGTCCTTAATACTTTTGAGAATAATGACCTGCCCCCAGTGTGGTTACCACAATCCCCTTCGTGTATATCCTGAAGCACGTCTTTGGTTTCGGGATCCTCCAAGCACCTCAGATATGGTCCTGCAAGAGATTTCTTATACAAAACATTATTTATAATAGTGAATCGTGATACCTTCATTCTAAAAGCCTTAGGATTCTCATTCTTTGGGATGTGTCCTTCCTTGAGATATCTCATGATTGGAGCCGTCCAGGAGTTAGGATCCTCCTCGGGATACTCGTCATCAGGATCCTGAATACTTATTACTTCCTTATCCTGAGGATTCGTCACAGGATATAGGATATGTAATATTGGTATTCGAGTTCCTTCCGGTATCCTGACCGATGATCCCAGATTTGCCAAGGCATCAGCTTCAGCATTATCCTCTCTTGGTACCTGTTCAAGTGTAAAAATATCGAAATATCCTGCTAATTTTTTGAGAATTTCGAGATACTCGATTAACTTCTCTCCTTTAACTGCATAGGTTCCATTAAAATGATTAGTGATTAACAAAGAGTCAACATATACTTGCAAATTCTTGATACTCATATTTTTAGCCAACTCTAATCCTGCAATCAAAGCTTCATATTCTGCCTCATTATTAGTAGCCAGAAATTCACACCTAATAGCCTGGGGTAATATGTCCCCCTGTGGCGATTTTAGTAGTATACCTAGACTGACACCTCTTACAATAGATGCACCATCAGTATACAATGTCCAGCATTCTAAGTTTTCTCCTAGCTGCTATACTTCTAGGTCTACTTCATTTTGAATGTCACTACTGAAATCAGCCACAAAGTCAGCTAAAGCCTGAGACTTTATGGCATTTCTAGGTTCATACACTAAGCCATAAGCACTTAATTTCACTGACCACTTAGCCATTCTACCCGACAACCCGGGTTTCCTAAGCACATTCTTAACAGGATAATTAGTTCTAACATGAATCCTATGCGTCTCAAAATAATGTCTAAGTTCCGTTGATGCCATAACTAGGGCTAATATCAATTTTTCTAGATGAGAATATCTAGTTCCAGCATCTAATAAACTTTTACTAACGTAATAGACAGGATACTACTGACCTTCATGATCCTTTATAAGGACAGCACTTACTGCATTCCCTGACACTGCAAGATACAGGGATAATGGTTCGCCATCCTCAGGCTTCATCAATAAGGGTGCGGTTGAAAGATACTGTTTCAAATCTTGCAAGGCTGCTTCATGCTTTGCTCCCCATTCGAACTTCTTATTCTTCTTGAGGATATCGTAAAATTCCTTGCACTTTTCCGAGGATCTTGAAATAAATCTATTCAACGCTGCTATTCGGCCTGTTAACCGTTGAACATCTTTCATATTCGAAGGTGATTTAATATCCAGGATAGCTTTAATCTGCTCCGGGCTTGCCTCTATCCCTCTTTTGGTCACCATATATCCTAGAAACTTTCCTGCCCCCACTCCGAAATGGCACTTAGCAGGATTCAGTTTCATGTTATATTGATCCAGGATATCAAACGCTCCCTTAATATCCTGGAGGTGATCCTCAGCCTTTTTAGATTTCACCACCATATCATCAATATATACCTCCATGGTGTCCCCCAGCTTGTCTTTAAACATCATGTTTACCAACCTCTGGTATGTTGCACCTGCATTTTTCAAACCAAAGGGCATAGCAGTATAACAATAAATACATGTGGGTGTCATGAAAGCAGTATCCTCCTGATCAGAGGGTTCCATTTGGATTTGCTGAAATCCTGAAGAGGCATCCATGAAGGTTAACATCTCGTGGCCGGCGGTAGCATCTACCATTGAATCAATATGAGGCAGAGGAAACGGGTCTTTCAGATAGGCTTTGTTTAAGTCTGTGTAGTCTACACAAACTCTCCATTTCCCATTTTTCTTTTGTACCATGACTACATTCGCAAGCCATTTAGGAAACCTCACTTCTCTAATCATCTTGCTCCTTAGTAGTCTTTCAACTTCCTCTTGGATGTTCACATTTCGCTCCGGAGCAAATTTCCTTCTCTTTTGTTGGACCGGCTTAAATGACCTGTCAATACTGAGCTTATGTGTTATAATATCCTTGGAAATACCTGTCATATCCTCGTGCTTCCATGCGAATGTTGACATCCTGCATTTCAAAAAATTAGTCAATTGATTTTCAATATCCTGAGGGATATTGGTTCCTACGAGCACCGAGATATCTGGATTATCCTGATCCAGGATAACTTTCTTTACATCCTGCTCCGAAGATTCCATGATATCCTGGGCCCGCATCTTTAATTGCTATGCTGCATTAGGCTTGGTTGAGGATTTCATTGAGGATGAGTAGCATTCCTTCGCCTCCTGCTGATCACTATCAACCTTGACAACCCCCCAAGGGGTAGGGATCTTGATGCACTGATGATAAGTCGATGGCACAGCCTTCATATCATGGATCCATGGCCTGCCTAGTATGATGTTATAGCAGGATAGGGAGTCCATCACACAGAAACGTTGTATCGAGTTGACCCCTTCAACATATACTGGTAACTTTATCTCCCCTACGGTATTCCTAGCTTCCCCACTGAAGCCAACGAGCACGGTGGATTTCGAAGTAATGTCCATCGGAGATACATTCATCCTTTTCAATGTTTCCAGCTGAATTATGTTGACAGAGCTGCCATTATCCACTAATATCCTGCGTACAAAATGGTTAGCAACATATAACGTTATTACAAGGGCATCATGGTGAGGATCCTGGACAGTATCCCTGTCATCACTGTCGAAAGTGCTCACTTTGTCAGTTGTGAGGGTAGTCATTCTGGCTTGTCTGTCTCCCCTTTCAGTCTTAGCCTCCTTTGCATGGCTCTTGGCCGCAGAATACGAAGTCCCACAGATGTCGGATCCTCCTGAAATAAAGTTAATTATTTTGGCATCTGCTGGGGGTGATGCTGCTCGTTCAGGATCCTTCTCAAGATCCTGCCCTTTATTTTTCTTTCTTCCCAGCAAATCCTTTAGATATCCCTTACTCAATAGGTAGCTTATTTCTTTCCTTAGAGCAATGCAATCCTCAGTCACATGTCCGAAATCTTCATGGAAAGCACACCATTTGGATTTATCCTTCCAATCAGCTTTTTGTTGATTCTTTCGAGGCCACCTAGCTTTGTCTCCTAAACCCTGCATAATTAACTCAGGTATATTAACAGAAAAGAAATATTCATATAATTCAGGATATTCTTCAGGATCCTCGTCTTCAACAGCATTCACTTTCTTGTTGTCATTTCTGCCATATGGCTTGGAGCGATACGGTTTATATGAGGATTCTGATTTCCTGTTGGTTGATTCGTAGGTTGAGGTAGAATTCATCCTCTCTTGCATCTTTTTGTCATCTTCCAAGCGGATATATCTCAAGGCCCTGTTACGAGCTTCGTCGAGATTCCTGCAGGGATTCATTACAAGATCCTGATAAAACTAAGAATCTTTTTGTAATCCCATCTTAAAAGCCTGCACAGCTGTTGCAACATCAAGATGTGGGATATCCAAGGATTCCCGACTAAACTTGTTCACATAATCCCTCAAGGATTCCTAAGGTCCTTGAGTTATCCTGTAAAGATCACTGGTTAGTTTCTCAAAACTCCGACTGCAAGAAAACTGACTATTAAATAAATTAACCAAATGAGCAAACGAAGTAATTGAGTGAGGAGGAACATTTAACAGCCATTTTAAGGCTGATCCTGTCAAGGTAGAACCGAAACCCTTGCACAAGCATGCTTCCTTGAGCTCCGGAGGGATAGGGTTAATCTCCATTCTTTCTCTATACCGGGCAATATGCTCTTCAGGATCCGTAGTCCCATCATACAGTTTCATGTTGGGGGTTTGAAATCTCTTTGGGATTTCGGCATCACATATAGGATATGCAAAGCAGGATATCCTGTGGCTGTCTTGGGACACTTCCGGAATTGGCTGGACCACTCCAGGTACACTGGATATCATGTCCTTCAATTTCTGAAGCTCCCTAGTAAATGTTGACGTCATACCTGCATCCTGCAAAGACCCATTATTGTTAGTAGCGAGAATATTATTATTTGACACGTTACCGGTCTGAGGATTCTGGCCATATCCTGAAGCATATCCTGAGCTCCTCACAGTTGAAATCCTGACCGATGAGGGTATCTCAGGAGTATTGATATTCACTAATTTATACATATTTTAGTCCCCCATTTTATCCCCATTTTATGCATTTTCGGCCGTAAAACCGTCATTCGGATACTTAATCAAGTATACTTTTGTTTACAAGCCTAAAACAGCATACCAGACAAGATGATAGTGAAAACGAGGATTTTCCAGGCGAAACGGCTGAACTGCGAACATTCTGTGGAAAATTCTGACCTGGGCAAGTCGCACCCCCATGCGACTGGTGGCACCCCCGTGCGGATGCGACAACAAAGCTCAGCTCGGCGTTGCACACCCAGTGCGATCAGGAGTGCAACAAAATCCCAGGAACGCACCCCCGTGCGACTGGTGGCACCCCCGTGCGGATGCGACAACAAAGCTCAGCTCAGCGTTGCACACCCAGTGCGATCAGGAGTGCAACGAAATCCCGGGAACGCACCCCCGTGCGACTAGTGGCACCCCCGTGCGGATGCGACAACAAAGCTTAGCTCGGCGTTGCACACCCAGTGCGATCAGGAGTGCAACGAAATCTCGGGAACACACCCCTGTGCGACTGAACGCACCCCCGTGCGGATGCGATGACCAGCCCCAGCTCGGTGATGCACGCCCGTGCATCCCATGGCACGCCCGTGCGAGATCGAATCTGGTCAAGATCTGATGACGTCATGCGATATGGTGCACAGTAACTTCAATAATGCAAAAAGTGAACGGTCGTGCAACAGGATGCACGACCGTGCGAGATCGAAATTATATAAAAACTTGCAGAAACATTCTGCTCGAAACACTGGACATTTTGGAAGCGATTCTGGAGATTTTCAGGCTCCGGAGGCTTCTGCTTTCACTCGGATTCAAGCCACATTGTGCCGATTAGCTTCGTTATCTTCCAGATTCTTAATCTTATGCTTGTTTATGGTTTGGTTTTCTAATCTTTCCATGATTTTGTTAATCTTTCAAGCATTTAGATTAATGTTTATGTATTATTGTAGCCTTTGGGCAAAAACACAACAATCCCTTGCTTGATTATAACCATTAGTGTGTTAATCTATGTTTGTAATGACACTTGGAAGTATTTTCTATGTTTATCTTTGATGATTAATTTGCAACCTTGTTATTGATATTGATTTCTTGATTATAAGTAATTGTATTCGATGATTGGTGTTTTGGTTAAAAATCAAGCCAAGATAATGCCACCAAACTTTCTATTGTGAGGTGTGATGCTTGAATCAATGAACAATGCTAAGGATCATTCAGAAATGAATTGAACAAGTGACACAAAGATTTATACGAGGAAAAAGCCCTTGATCAAGAGTTGATCTCCGGCATAAAAAACCTCGGGTGATGGAAACTACCGATCACCAACTCAAATTAAACTAACAAGTTATTACAACTTTGGATGATAGCGAGCTAGTTACAAGGATCACTATAGTGTATTGTGCAAAAAGTGTGTAATCGCCAAGTGAATTGTCGAGAGCTGGTGAGAGCAGTTACGAGTGTGTGTGTGTTAAGCTAAAAAATAGCCAAGTGTTCTAATTTAGCTCGCTATCCCCTTTTAAAAATGGAAAAAATCTAAGCTAACAAACTATCCGCATTTTGTGCAAGTCTTCCACGAACTCCATAACGTCCACTTCAGTTAAGCACGTGCGGAATAAATATGGAATATGCTCCAGGAATATCGCCAAGACCAAGTCCAAGCTTGTACTCCTGCAAAACAACATCATACTCAAAGCAGACAATCGTTAGTGCAAGGATCACTATGATGATCCATGATCCTGATCCTATAATACCCTCTGAGGATCACTAATTCAAACAGAAGTGAGGATCCCTCAGCTTGACAGTAATTGAGGATCACTGATCTTTGGAAAATCCTCCCCTAACAATTGCCCCCAAAATATAAGGAGTGAAATGTAAATAAACGAGTTATATTTTCTCGTTCTTATCCGTAACAAACCAACGGATTTATAGCCGTTACTTCCTGACTAGCTCTTGCATCCTGACGTCACTGAAGTGACAATCCTGCAAATTCATGATTATAAATTGAAGTTAGAGATAAGGGTTAGGAGGCATTTAAATTCGTGCGTTTCCTCCTTTAAATCCTCATTCGAAGATTTGATCAGGTATTCCTCTTTCCTTTCTCTCTTCATCTTCTTCTTCCGTTTCTTTTTCTTCACCATTATCATGAGCAAGATGATGCTACGATCCTCACCGGCTAAGGATCACAAGAAGGACAGTCCCTTAAAGACCCAAGGAATCATCGAAGGCTCTGCGAAAGAAAGATGCTGCTTCACTGATCCACAGATAGACAGAATCCGCCATTGTTTTCCGGCGAATACCGTTTTTAAAGCTTTTGACCCCATCGTCCTAAGCGACTATGTTTCTGAAACTTGGGTAGCTTTTCCGGTCACCCCATTTACAATAGGATACTCGTATCCTTTTCCAGATTTCACCCAATCCTTCTTCTCTCTCACCGGCATCTCCTACATCCAAGCAATGCCAATGATCTGGAGGGTCTTGTATACCCTTGAAAGAATCATTGAACGTGAAGGTATTAATCTGGGAATGTCGGAGTTAGCAGAGATGTACGACCTTATGAGCCACGGATCTCATCGGTATCTATTCAAACATAAACCTGGTGAAGAACACCCCATCTTCAAAGCCACTAAGAATGACACCAACTGGAAACGGCGATTCTTGTTTGTTAGAAGGGATTCTATCCCTGATGGAAAGGATCTGCCTAGGAAATGGACCACCCATGGTAGGATAGAGGATCCTGAGAAGGATCACAGGATGACCTTATTTCTGCTGAGGATCGCTAACATCCTTTTGTTTCCATTTTGCAGCTATTACTGTCGCACACCTTATCACAACACCTGCAACGAAGGAAAGGCTTGCTGCTTTTCGGAGGCTTGATCCTGAAATAAGATCATTTAAAGCAAATACCCAGGATTCTCAAGAGGTATCCTCAGGTTCTGTCACGATGTCAAGTAAGTATCCCATTTTGTGCATAATTAAATGTTTAAATTAAATTGAAATGAGGATACTTATCTGTTTTGGATGTGTAGGTGCTGGAAAATCATCGAAGTCTGCTACCCGTTTCAGCGTCACCGATCTCACCACTGTTGGTCCCAGATCTGGGAGGAAGAAGGCTGCTGCTAGCCCAAGTACTGCCATCCCCAAACCTACTGCTTCCAAGGGAAAGAAGAGGAAAGCCTCTGAGGCTGAAAATCTAGAAGGCCTGCCTCTAATCCGCCACCAGTTCCTTGAGTACTTTGCTGATGTAAGGATCACTGACTTAGCTTAATTATCCTGCCCACTTGAGGATCATGTGATCCTAAACTTTACATTGTCTTTTTGCAGAAATTTGCTGAAATTGAGGACTACGTAGGCAATGTTGAAGAGGTTGAGCAAAAGTGTTTGGACCTCCAGAAGATCATGCTAGCCAAGGATCAGAAGATTGCCTCCCTCGAAAATGATGTCAATCTGGTGAAGAGGGAACTTGTTCTGGCTCATATCATTGCTGACCAAGAGAAGAATGAAATCACCAATGATGCTAAAGTCTCCGCTGCCATTGCTATGTACAAAACCCAGTTGCAGATGGCCCAAGAAGCTCTGGATCCTGACTTTGACAAGAGCAGCTGGGACGTAGAGGGCTGGAAGGCTAGATTGGCTGAGCTGGACGATGAAGAAGAGGTCTTAGCAATTGAGGCGAGTGGAAGTGGACAGGATCATGCTGATGCTGATGATGCTGGTGGTGATGCAGCAAAGGTGTAGGCTGCAGGAATGGGCGATGAAGGACATTTCTAGACGTAGCCGGAGCCCATTTTTTAGAATTTGGTAGTTTTATTTTGGTTATGGTGTTTTGAAACAATCTTGGGTTGTAATAACTTTAGACAATAGTTTCTAGGGTGAAGGATCATGGATCCTTGGACAATAGGCATGATAATGGGTGGTGGATGGATCCTCTGTTTGGGGGATGAAGCCACTCGTTATCCTTCCGTCTTTTATTTCCTGCACTACAAAGACCCGTAAACAATGGACACCCTTTGCCAACCCATGTGGACGGGCCACGTTTTGCTGGTAGAAATGTGGGTTGGCAATTTTGACAACCTTAAAGGGTTTAACGTTTTGTGAATAAATAAAATCTTAACTTTTTGGCTATCTTCCGTGTTGTTATCCTTGTGAATACTTTACCTTTCAATTGTTGTGATATATATTTCGTCTGGATTTATTAAGTAAAGAAGAAAAAATTTAATAAATAATTTCAAAAAGTTTAGGATATGATCAAGGATCACATATCCTATAATCGACAGGTTCTGAAAAGTAGTGTAGTTTGAGGATCATAAGTTCAGTTGTCAAAGGATAAGGGTCGCTTAGATAAATAATGAATAAAATCAAAATGATCAAGGATCATACCTGAGAATCCAGGTTAGGATCCTAACCTTTAACACTTATAATCAGGATAACCAAAAGACAAACCTTAGTAAAAGGTAAGGATCAAGGATCCTTGGTCATTTAGCTTCAAAAACCTGAAATAGGATACAACTTGGGACTAAGCCAATATAAGATAAAAGTTAGTAACTGGGGACAAGCCCAACAATTCTGGGGACAAGCCCAATATACTGGGGACAAGCCCAAAGGATAACTGGGGACAAGCCCAAAGGATCGTGTGTAAACTAGAGTATGGCCCTCACTGGCGACTATCCAAACTTAGTGACATGAAAATGCCAAAACCTTAGCTAACGTGAAAACGTTAGAAACATTAGGAACAGATGTATGGTACGTCTACCATTATACGTAGGATCCTGAATACAGCCAGTACAATGAAATTGTCAGCCCCTAAAGCGAGTACTGGTCCCATTGCCATGAACTGTACCAGGATCATCATGCGCTACTGGCGAAACTGGGGACATGCCCAAACTGGGGTCAAGCCCAAATAACTGGATACTTCTGTGGATACTCAATCCTTTGTTAAGGATACCTGAACCTTCAAAACTCAGAATCAAGTGAAAGGAGGATAAAGGATGCAGGATCCTTATCCTTATATAAGATAATTAAAGAATGAAATAGTTTGAGATTAGAATATTACCAAAATGAGGATCATATGTCCTGTAAGGATCCTTCAAGGATACTTGTCAGGTAAGGATCATGGGTCCTTATCACATGAAGTATTTTTTTCAAGTGGACAGCATTCCAAGCTCTTGGTAGCAAATCACCTTCCATTGTTAGCAATCGATATGCCCCCTTTCCTGCCTCAGCTTCAATCAAGTAAGGGCCTTCCCACTTTGGTGCCAACTTTCCATCAGCAGGATTGATGGTATTCTGAAATGCTTTCCTTAATACCATATCACCAACTTGGAATTTCCTGATCCTGACATTTTTGTTGTAAGCTCCAGCCATCCTTTGTTGATAACTGGCAATCCTTATCCTTGCCAAATCCCTGAGTTCTTCTATAGTGTCCAAGTCTTGAACCAAGTTTTCAGCATTTTCTTCAGGATCACGAATGCTTGTTCTTGCAGTAGGAACCACCATCTCTGTAGGGATCACTGATTCTGCTCCAAATACCAGAGAGAATGGAGTTTGGCCAGTAGCATTCTTGGGAGTTGTCCTATCAGCCCAAAGTACATAAGGTAGTTCTTCTGCTCATTTTCCCTTCTTGGATCCAAGCTTTTTCTTCAAATTGTTGATGATGATCTTGTTGGATGATTCTGCCTGACCATTAGCTTGTGGGTGGACTGGTGTTGATGTTATCATCTTAATCCCCCAGCTGTCACAAAAGTTAGTAGTTCTACTCCCAGTAAATTGGGATCCATTATCACAAACAATTTCAGAAGGGATACCAAATCTAGTAATAATGTTTCTTTTAATAAAGGATATAACTTCCTTTTCTCTGACTTGAGCAAAGGCTTCAGCCTCTATTGTGACAACTGCCACTTTTCGGTAACTTTCTTACACTTAAAGTACTCATTTTTAGTTACATTTTTATGCATTTCGAACACTCGAACTGCGTATTACATGATATACATCTTAGAATACTTATGGAATATTCAATTATGATGCACATGATTCATTTTTATTGGTTACCTTTGAAACAATGTAAACAATGCATCGAAACAACTAGAGTAGTACCTAGTGAACTAGTGTGCTGACGAAAACTCAGGATCCGCATAAATCATCTAAATTACATCTTTAGGACTCGGACGATAGTCCAACATCAATTATATATTAAACCCTATACGGGAATACAAGAGTTTGGTTAATATTTTACCAATGTCCGCTAGCACTAAAAACTGTCCGAAAAGCGCTAAAAGTGACCATTTCATTAATTTTCCGCAAAAATTCAGCATTTGTATTTTATTACAAGATGCAAAAAGTGTTGTATAAACACAAAGTTTATATGAAAATACATTGGGAATACCATATTTATACATAACCGAATAATTCCCTATAACTTATATATGTTAACCTTTCGACTATCTTCTTGCGAAACGAGCGCTAAACATCTAGCCGAACTATATTTTGGTACATGTAGCGAACTAGTGATCATTATTTTTGGTCTTGTAAAGCTAGTTTATGATCATTTCAAGTCTTGAAACATCTCGAAAAATTGCAAAACTTAAACACCTAAAGACTTAATCTTTTTATTTCATTTAGAAACCATAAATTTCACTAACACATTTTAGCACATAAGACCCCCCCCCCCCCCCTCATGTATAACCGTGAACAAGGGGTCCCACACCCCTTGTTTAAGTTGGTGAATATCTAGATATTTTAATTACTTTGCAAGTGGATTAGATGGATGAATTGTTTCAACACTTAACCACTAAGAAATTACTAGCACTTATCATCATTTTTCACCTTCATTTTCACAAGTAAACTCTCTCATCATCTTCATCCATATTACCAAGAACATCTTCAAAAACCCATTTATTTTTATTACTTCCTTCATGATCAATATGGATTTCCAAGTAACATAAGGTGATCTAAAGTTTTTGGAAGTAAAAGGAAGGGTTTTCATCCATACAAAAGTGTTCTACCATCAAGATCATCATCTTCTTAGTTCTTAATAATCTTCTAAGATCATCCCTAGCTTAGTGCTAGAAGTAAGCTTCTATATCTATTTTTTTTATATAAATATTATGTTTATGATTGTTATTATTACTAATAATAACCAAGTAATCATACATAATAAACATGAAAAATACAAAGAAGCAAAGATAAAAATCATGATATATTTATGTTTGTTTATATTGTGATCTTAGACTTGTTATATGCATATTAGATCTTGCTATGATGATTATGATACAAATAAATTGTTAGAAGATGTTGTAAGATATGATCTAAAAATTTTACATGTTTATGTTAAAGGGTTTTTAACATAAAGGATTAAATGGATGATCATAACTATTGATCTTGTGAAAGTATTTAAGGTTTTTATTTAAAAACAAGACTTTCACAAGATTATAAAAAGTAACATACAACTAGAGATTTTTATAAAAGTTGTTAAAACTAAAATTAAACTTGGTTTTTGAACTTGTTAGCATATGAAATGATCATGGTTAAAACCCTACATGATTTGGATATCATCTTGAAAAATTATGTTATAAAAGTCTCATATGTTTAGTTAAGATGTTGGGTAAATTGATGATGATTTGAAAGAAAAAGAAAATGATATGTTTATAAAACATGGTTAAGATAAAAATACAAAGGTTATATGGCCATTTTTCATAAAAACAACTAGAGATTTTTATAAAAGTTGTTAAAACTAAAATTAAACTTGGTTTTTGAACTTGTTAGCATATGAAATGATCATGGTTAAAACCCTACATGATTTGGATATCATCTTGAAAAATTATGTTATAAAAGTCTCATATGTTTAGTTAAGATGTTGGGTAAATTGATGATGATTTGAAAGAAAAAGAAAATGATATGTTTATAAAACATGGTTAAGATAAAAATACAAAGGTTATATGGCCATTTTTCATAAAAACTTTATTTTATAAAGTAACAACATTTTTGGTTAATTTTAGACAAGAGAAATATATATTTTTTTTAGAAAATATATATTTGGTTATTTTGACAATTTTTGTGACATGTATTACTTGATGTATTAGTTATATATATCAAAGTAGGAACTTGAATCAAATTGTCACATTTAAACTCAAGACACTTTATAACAAAAGTCCTACGAGACTTCATATAATTACGCCATAAAAACGGACAACGGACGAATCCTTAAACGAGTCACCAATCCGGGGAGTTACTACGACGTTTAGACGATCTTTCAACACGAAATATAAATATGCTATCTATAACAAACTTTGGATGTTTATAAACTTATAAAAACTAGTATGTTTTTATTTACTAACAAGTGTACTTAGTAAATTTTTATAAAAAGGTTTTTATAAAAATGAAAGGCTTACACTTACTAGTGGGCTAAATTATAACAAATGGGCTTATTATACTAGTGGGCTATTTTTATAAATGGGCTTATATTACTTAATGGACTACTATTTTTCTTAATGGGCTTATCTTCTTAATGGGCTTATCTTCATAATGGGCTTAACATAAATTCATGGGCTAAGCCCAAACACCAAACATATGGGCCAAAGCCCAACACTATTTGAGGCCCAACACTATTTAAGCCCAACACTATTTGAGGCCCAACACTATTGAAGCCCAACACTATTTAAGCCCAACACTATTTGAGGCCCAACACTATTGAGGCCCAACACTATTGAAGCCCAACACTATTTAAGCCCAACACTATTTTGGCCCAACACTATTGAGGCCCAACACTATTTGAGGCCCAACACTATTGAGGCCCAACACTATTTAAGGCCCAGCACTATTTAAGCCCAATAACTTGAAAACATGGGCTTGGCCCAATGATACCATTATTGGAAACACAACTATACAATTGATACATATGAGACACGAAATTCAGCGGACTAGATCCGACTATACAACTCACAAGATACAAGATAACATTTATATATATATATTTGGTGAAAATATATATATAACATTTGAACAATTCATTCATCGAATACACAGTTAACGAACAGTAAAGACATACAAGTCTTACACATATTGAAGACACAAGACTTGTACTCAAGTTCTTTACAAAGACCGAAGTGTCTAACAAAAATAAGAACATTTGTAGGTCGCAACGCTATTCAGGACGACCGCACGTGAGATCTAATTTACATCTATTCACGGACGCAATTATGTGAGTTCATGTCCCCTATTCATTTAAATGTTTTACAACTTTACAACTATCGGGGAAAATACATGTTCAACGTATGTTAAAGTTAGGGAATGAAACACCTTAGATCATGTGCGAATTAGGGTTATACATCTAAGCACCATTAATCCAGTTTGGACCTAGGTACAAGTGGTTAGATCTAATGGGTTTTGGCGAGCCCCACTCTTGGTCGTGGACCCATACAGAAGAGTGCTTTTGTGTCCCAGCCGATAGGAATCGACATAAAATCGTCTAGGGTTGGATTGCTTCCTAATTCGTCACACATATTAATGTCCTCGCGAAACATTAATGATCAACGATTTCATTGACGCTTTACATACTACATCATTACATACAGATACATTTTATACAACTCACATTTTACGGATACATCTTATACAACTCACATTTTACGGATACATCTTATACAACTCACATTTTACGGATACATCTTATATCCAGTTTGGATACAATTACAATTGAGACAAATACATATTACATACTGTTTTGATACAAATACATCTTATACAGCTAAACTGCATGAACTCGCTCAACTTTTGTTGATGTTTTCAAACTTACATGTATTTCAGGGAATTAGTGGACCAATGCAAAGATTTCAGTTCAAGGAAAACAAGTATCAATACTCCATGCCAACAATTGAAGGGTTTGCCTGTTATATACCGCCTCTTTGCGGTGATATAGTGGTCAAAGCCTTTACATTTTTAGACTTACATTTGATGTATAAAACAATGACAACTTATTTTCATTTGATGGTTTGTAAACAAAGTACTTAAATTATGTTGCGATCTTTTGAACAATTATGACAATGGCATTGGAGCATGTTTTATTCATTTAGTATGTTTACTTATATCGTTATGCAATGAGAACCGATCAGATCACACCTCGCGCTTCCGCTACGAGCGGGTGTGACATCTATCCACTTGGAGAAGTAATCAGTCATAGCAAGCATAAATACTTTTCCACCAGGTGCCTTAGGAAGCTTACAAACTATATCCATTCCCCATCTCATAAATGGCCAAGAAGATGGTATAGGATGCAAAAGTTCTGCTGGTTGGTGAAGGATATTACTGTGTCTCGGACAAGGATCACATTTCTTGGCATATTCCACAGCATCCTTCTTCATAGTAGGCCAATAGTATCCTGTCCTCAGGATCCTTGAGAATAATGCTCTGCCCCCGGTGTGGTTTCCGCAATCTCCTTCATGGAAATCCTTTAGGACTTCTTGAATTTCAGGATCCTCAATGCATCTTAGATATGGACCTACAAGAGATCGTTTATACATCATGTTATTCAATATTGTAAATTGAGATACCTTAATTTTGAAAGCCCTGGGGTTTTCTCCTGTAGGAATCTCTCCATGTTGTATGTATCTCATGATTGGAAGGATCCATGATCCTGAATGAGATTGAGTATCATCACTAGGGATGATCGCAGAATCCTCTCCTATCTCCATAGCTTCATGATCCTCGATAGCAGGGGTCAGGATATGGATAATAGGGATCTTGATATCCTCCGGGATCTTCAAGGATGATCCTCAAGATACCTGATCCTCATATGCTTGGCAATTTGCAAACCCGCTATCAAGGCTTCATATTCAGCCTCATTGTTGGTAGTTTGAAATTCACAAGCTATGGAGTGGGGTATTATGTCCCCCTGTTGCGATTTTAGTAGTATTCCAAGCCCTGTTCCTTTGACGTTAGAAGCTCCATCAGTGAAAAGTATCCAAGGATCCTTAGTTTCTTCTAGCTGTTGGACTTCCAACTCAACTTCCTTTTGCAAGTCACTACTAAAATCTGCCACAAAGTCAGCTAAGGCCTGGGATTTAATGGCAGTCCTTGGTTCATATCTTATATCATATGCACTTAGCTTCACTGCCCACTTAGCCATCCTTCCTGACATTTCAGGTTTCCTGAGAACATTCTTAATTGGAAAATTAGTCTTAACAATAATGGCATGAGTCTCAAAATAATGTCTTAATTTAATAGATGCCATAATTAATGCAAGGATAAGTTTCTCTAAGTGTGAATACCTGGATTCAGCATCAAGTAAACTCTTACTTACATAATAAACAGGATGTTGTGTACCTTGGTGATCCTTAACAAGGACCGCACTTACTGCTTTTGAGGATACTGCTAGGTATAAGGATAATATATCCCCCTTTTCTGGTTTCATCAAGGCGGGGGCTGAGGATAGGTAATCCTTAAGAGCTTTGAGGGCACTTTCATGCTTCTCAGTCCATTAAAATTTCTTGTTCTTCCTCAGGATGTCATAGAATTCCTTGCACTTTTCTGAGGATTTGGATATGAACCTGTTCAAGGCTGCGATCCTGCCTGTCAATCTTTACACATCCTTAGCATTGGCAGGAGATTTGATATTCACAATAGCCTTAATCTGCTCTGGACTTGCTTCAATGCCCTTCTTTGTCACCATATAGCCTAAGAATTTACCTGCTTTGACACCAAAATGACACTTGGAAGGATTTAGTTTCATATTAAATTTATCAAGGATATTGAATGCTTCCTCCAAGTCTTTAAGGTGATCCTCAGCTTTCTTGGACTTAACCACCATGTCATCTATATATACTTCCATAGTGTGTCCAATTTGTTCCTTGAACATCATATTGACTAGCCTTTGATAAATAGCACCTGCATTCCTTAGTCCAAATGGCATAGCAATATAACAATATATACCAGTTGGGTCATAAAGGCTGTATCCTCTTGATCAGATGGTTCCATCTGAATTTGTTGAAATCCAGATGAAGCATCCATAAAAGTCAACAACTCATGACCCGCGGTAGCATCCACCATGGAGTCAATGTGGGGTAATGGGAAAGGATCCTTGGGACATGCCTTGTTTAAATCAGTAAAATCGACACATACCCTCCACTTTCCATTTTTCTTTTGAACAACAACCACATTGGCTAACCATCTTGGATACTTAACCTCTCTTATCATACCTGCCCGAAGTAGTTTATCTACCTCCTCCTGGATAATAGCATTCCTTTCAGGTGCAAACTTTCTTCTTTTTTGATGAATTGGCTTGAATGACCTGTCAATGCCGAGTTTATAAGTAATTATATCTTTAGATATACCTGTCATATCCTCATGCTTCCAGGCAAAGGTAGTTTTCCTTCTTTTAAGGAAGGATACTAGATCCTGTTCAATGTTGATAAGGATCCCTGATCCTACGAAGATCCTGGATTCAGGATCATCAGGATCCATGAGGATTTCTTTTACACCCTGCTCTCTTGCCTCCAAGACATCTCTTGAAGGATACTTTAATTGCTATTGCTCCCTTGGTCTTGAGGCTGGCTTCATTGATGAGGTATAGCAATTCTTAGCTTCTTGTTGATCACTCTCAATTTTCACCACTCCCCATGGACTAGGAAGCTTCACGCACTGATGATAAGTGGATGGAACTGCCTTCATATCATGTATCCACGGCCTGCCAAGGATAACATTGCAACATGATAAGCAATCTATAACACAAAATTTCTGATAAGAATGGAGTCCTTCAATATAGATAGGGAGTTTGATGTCCCCCAATGTGTTCTTGGTTTCCCCACTGAATCCCACAAGGACTGAGGATCTTGGGACAATATCAGACTCCAGGATATTCATCTTCTTGAGGACATCAAGCTGAATGATGTTCACAGAGCTTCCTCCATATATAAGGATCCTGCGAACAAAATGATTAGAAATAAACAGGGTAATAACAAGACCATCATGATGAGGATCCTGAACATCAAGATGATCATCATCATCAAAAGTTATGATCTTATCCTCGGTGACAGTGGACGTCCGGATGGGTCTGTCTCCATTATCCATTTTGGTTTCCTTGGCATGTCTTTTGGCTGCTGAGAAGGAAGTACCACAAATGTCTGATCCACCGGATATGATGTTTATAACTTGTGCATCTGCTGGAGGAGCAGGAGCCTTTTCCGGGATCCTTTCAGGATCCTGGATCCTTGACTTCTTTCGTCCCAAAAGCTCTTTCAAATGCCCCTTGCTTAACAAGTAACCAATTTCCTTTCTAAGTGCAATACACTCTTCAGTGAGATGCCCGAAATCCTCATGATATGCACACCACTTGGACTTATCCTTTGTAGCAGCTGGTTTATCACTTTTTCTTGGCCACCTAGCTTTCTCACCTAAATTCTGCATTGCAAGGATTAGTTCATTGTTATCAACAGAAAAACAGTATTCAGAAATGGGAGGATAATCCTCATCATCCTCTTCCTGTTCCACTGCATGCACATTCTGGTTATCAGACTTGTTGTAGGACTTTGATTTGTTGTTCCTGAAGTAGGATCCTTGCTTTTCCTGTTTTGAGGATCCTGTCAATCTCTCCTGGATCCTTTTGTCATCCTCTAGGCGGATGAACCTAAGGGCCCTGGTTCTTACTTCATCAAGATTCCTGCATGGGGTCATAACAAGATCATCATAGAATAATGAATCCCTAAGCAATCCCATTTTAAAGGCTTCTACAGCCGTAGCAATATCCAGGTTGGGGATATCTAAGGATTCTTTACTAAACTTAGTGATGTAATCTCTAAGTGATTCATTTTGACCTTGTGTTACCCTATATAGATCACTAGTTAATCGTTCAAACTTTCTACTACAAGAGAATTGACTATTAAACAAATTAACTAGATTAGCAAATGAAGTAATAGAGTAAGGGGGAAGACTTAGCAGCCATTTAAGAGCAGATCCTGTAAGTGTGGATCCATAACCCTTGCATAGACATGCTTCTTTTAACCTCTCAGGAATTGGATTGATCTCCATCCTCTCCCTGTATTGGGCTACATGTTCCTCTGGATCCGTCGAACCATCATATAGCTTCATGGAAGGTATTTGGAACCTCTTGGGTATCTCAGCATCACAAATAGGTGGTGCAAAGCGAGATATCCTATGGCTACCATCTGCGATCTCAGGAATGGGCTTGACCACTCCTGGAACACTGGATATCATGTCCTTAAGCTTCTGTAACTCCCTGTCCATAGCCTGATTGATACATGTATCCTGCATAGAGCCATGGTTAGTGTTATATGAATTATTAGAAGTGTTACCTCCCAAAGGATTCGTGTTTGGAATTCCAGATGTGAATCCATATTGACGGGACTCTGGTATGATTGAAGGACCAGAGGAAGCAATGGTCTGCATTGGTATGAAGTCTCCTTGATGAACATCCGAGCTTGGAGGCTGCATACTTCTTAAGGATCCTTGATCCTGAAAGATGTTGGATCCTTGAAGCTGAGATGATCCTTGAACCTGAAAGGATCCTGGAATCATAAAGGATCCTTGGACCTGGGAGGATCCTTGGACCTGGGAGGATCCTTGGACCTGGGAGGATCCTTGGACCGTGTGAATTCCCAAATATCCTCCTGAGCTGACGAAGGATCCCTGATGCTGAAAAGAGGATCCCGATGGCTGAAAATAGGATCCCTGAGGCTGGGAGTGAGAGCTATTCGACTCATAGTTGCCGTTCCATAACGCCTTTCTGATGGACCACTTTGATACTGGATGCCCGGAACTGCCGATTGTAGGGTAGTTACAACTGGAGTGTCAAAATTCAATGACCTTGGCATCAGAGGAGAGTGATCCTCCACTGATTTCTTCTGTTTCTTGATATCACCAATCTCTTGGAGGATCCGTTCATTGGTTTTGTCCTGCTCTTGCATGCGATCCCTCATCTGCAAAATCAGATTAAAAAGATCATTAGTAGTAGGATTAGTGGAAACAGAAGAAGTTGGGGGTTTTTGGAAAATGGGGGTTTTTGGAAAATGGGGGTTTTTGGAAAATGGGGGTTTGTCTCTTCGCAGCATTTTCAGCATTCTTCTGGGATCCAGAAGGTGGTGGAGGCAAAGGAGGAACGCCTTGTGAAGAACTGATCGCCGGCATAGAGCTTGATGTGTTCTTTGCTGAGGAAGCCATTTGCTTGATTGTAACGAACCGAAATGATCACCAGAACAATAATTTCTCAAGAACGAAGCACCAATTGCCCCACGGTGGGCGCCAAACTGTTTTGGTTAAAAATCAAGCCAAGATAATGCAACCAAACTTTCTGTTGTGAGGTGTGATGCTTGAATCAATGAACAATGCTAAGGATCATTCAGAAATGAAATGATCAAGTGACATAAAGATTTATACGAGGAAAAAGCCCTTGATCAAGAGTTGATCTCCGGCATAAAAAACCTCGGGTGATGGAAACTACCGATCACCAACTCAAATTAAACTAACAAGTTATTACAACTTTGGATGATAGCGAGCTAGTTACAAGGATCACTATAGTGTATTGTGCAAAAAGTGTGTAATTGCCAAGTGAATTGTCGAGAGCTGGTGAGAGCAGTTACGAGTGTGTGTGTTAAGCTAAAAAATAGCCAAGTGTTCTAATTTAGCTCGCTATCCCCTTTTAAAAATGGAAAAAATCTAAGCTAACAAACTATCCGCATTTTGTGCAAGTCTTCCACGAACTCCATAACGTCTACTTCAGTTAAGCACGTGCGGAATAAATATGGAATATGCTCCAGGAATATCACCAAGACCAAGTTCAAGCTTGTACTCCTGCAAAATAACATCATATTCAAAGCAGACAATCGTTAGTGCAAGGATCACTATGATGATCCATGATCCTGATCCTATAATACCCTATGAGGATCACTAATTCAAACAGAAGTGAGGATCCCTCAGCTTGACAGTAATTGAGGATCACTGATCTTTGGAAAATCCTCCCCTAACAATTGGTATTTGGGTAGTTAAGATAGTTGAAAAATGAAGCTTAATTAATCTTGTATTAGTAAACTTTAAACTTGGTTGACTAGTTTAGCTTGGTTAAAATGTATGCTCCAAGATACTAGAAATGGTTAGTGGTTTGACATCTATAACCTATAAAACTGATAAAAGCTTATCAACAAAGTAAATACAAAAAACAGTAACTGAAAAGACAGTTACTTTATTACTATCATTTATTACAATAAAAAGTCCCGCCTAAACTACGCGCCAAAAAACTCCTATAAGAGAGGGGTCTATACACAGTGAAATTAATCACACCCAGAAAAACACAAAAACGCCATATCCTCTAGAAACCACTCCCTTTAAAACGCCACAGATGTCAAAGCTTTCACTGAAATGGATCCTTTTTCTGAGGAGGTTAACTCAATAATATTTTGCTGGATGAGATGGAAAAATATTCAAGAAAAAGAGACCGATGACAGTGATATGCCATCATGTGAGCTTTGTTCTTGATGATTATAGGCATGGAAGAAAGGGTTCAACACAACTGAAAAATGCTATTTTGGCCTCCGTTATTACAAATAGCATCAAGCAAGAGTTGATCTTCAATGACATGCCACCAAACAAGAATATCACACCAAAAAACAGGATGCCACTAAGCAGCTTCTTCTGAAAAAAGACGGGGTTTATGTAGGAAAGTTGGCATCTAGTTAAAGTATTCAAAAAAAGGTTCAAAACGCCAAAAACAAATTCAAGAAGGAAGAGGCTGATGACATTGAAGATTCGGAAGAAAAATTAGATTACCATTTTGTATTATTTTTGTTTTCATTTTATATTGTTTTGATATCAAGTTATATGTTGTTTTGTTATCCAATTCTCTATAAATAAAATACTTTATTATATAAAACGCTAAAAACTACAAACACCAAAACGCTAGAAGTATGAAAACTGGGAGAACAGCTGCTGGCAAAGCACCTTGTAAAAAGTGTATTAAACGCCAAAAAATTCACTAAACGCCAAAAAAAACTGGACTTATTGTAATCTGATGCAAATAATAGTGACTCGTAGTGAATTATTATACAAATCGCCATAAACGCCAAAAAAATAACCAAAAAACGCTATAACACCAAAAAATTACATATGTGACACAAAAAAAATTAATTCAACGCCAAAAAGTTTAAAAAATACAATTAACGCCAAAAAAAACTTAGACGCCATAAAATATTATACCGCGTTGGGAAATAAAAAGAAGAATGAAAAGACGAAAAATCCCCTCCGCCCTTGTAACAACCCGCACGTTCGTGCGTTGTTACTACACATTACACTAGTTACGCCTAGCACCAGAGATTCGGATCATAATGTAACTATATCGAATACATCGCTATTTCGCAGTATTTTCGCATATTGCGCATACTTTATCGCTACAACACATCACATCGCACATACTAACACTCACAATGACGTTGAGTGAGGACCTATTCTACCCTCCTCGATAGCCGTGATGTGTCGCAACGCAACGCATATTCGAAACACGCAACTCGGTTATCGCAACGCAGACTTTGAAATGTGGATATTTATACGACCCTATGTGACTAATTATAATAAATATATGAATGTGGTCATGAAAAGGTGTGACCAAACTATCGCAACGCTTAACGATCAAAACGAAACGCCAAAACTCAATTCGCCGGAGGCGTTTGATCGAGTGACAATTCGATCGGATTGCCACCCGATCGGGGTGCCACCCGATCCGACACCTTCCATCACTTTCTTTCCCCTTCACCTATAAATAGCACTTCTCACATCACTGTTCAAGTGATGTGACAGCTTTCACTCAACCAGCTCGCTTCAGCCCACATTTCTTCCAATTTCTCGCAATTCTTCAAAGTTTTCAACTCAAATCTTGTACTTCTGTGATCTGCACGCACTTCTTCACCTTTTTCACCTTTGAATCTTAACTTTTAACCGTGAAATAAGTGGATTTGGGGTGTTCTAGAGTGATGTCATCATAGAGTTCTTATGAACTTCAAGTGTTGGCCTCATTCCACTAAGAATAACTCAGATCTGAAGGACTTCCACAAGATTAAACAATGTTTTCGCATAGATCTGCACATAATCATGGTTAAAAGGATTGAAAGAATGGTTTTCCAACTTTCTTTCAACCCTTTTACACTCAATGCACTCGAAACCGATAGAATCGGAGCTCGTTCTGATCTTCTACTCTTTCTTAGTAACGTGTCAGTACAAGATTTGATTTCTATCACAGAGACTACCGATTTCGAGTTAAAGATGAACAACCGTCTCGAACAGGTTAGCTGGTCAGACTAGGGTGATTCCTGTCCGATCAGGTCACTTGGATCAAGATGGGGTTTCTATTGTTTAGCATGTTATCACACCGTCTCGAGAAAACCGCAAAACTTTCAAAACAAACAAGTGTCAAAGACGATCAGGCCGCCGGAACGGATTGCCGTCTGATCGGATTGCCACCTGATCGGACAGTCGTCCGATCGGCATGCACTTGGCCCAACCATCAAACATTATTTCAACTTTTTTTCAAAAGTTTCGAACGTCGAACGGATTGTCGTCCGATCGGATTGCCACCCGATCGAACGACCATCCGACCCTATGATGTTTTGAACTTCAAACACTTAAACAATTTTCAACATGTTCAATACGGATTGCCACCCGATCGGATTGCAATCCGATCGAGTGACAAACTGCTGTGAACTTGTTCTCCCTAAGTGTCCAACCTATCGGATCCTCACCCGATCGAACGGTCGTTCGATCGATCGACCTGAAGGGTAGAGATACTTCTCTGTTTTCAAAATGCTATAACAAAAACTTCAAAATACAAACCATCATACATAAACACATCCTTCCAAAACGAGGAAACAATCCAATCGAACGGTCACCCGATCGGATGACCATCCGAACGGATTGTCACCCGATCGACTGGCCATCCGATCGGATTGCCATCCGATCTGATTGTCGTCCGATCCTTGACACTTTGCACCAATTTACGCGTCGTTCATCGCTTACGCTATCAATCTGTAATCAGGCTAATCTTAGACGCGCTCCCTTCAATCCAACCAAGTTGTGTTTACTTGCTGAACACCAACTGTGAGTATACTCAAACCCTTTTTATCGCATTTTGGGTGTAACATACGTTCCCACCAGATCGAATTTATCAAAACGAATTATACAATTAAGCTACTTATCACTGGCGAATAATTGTTATGCATATTTACACGTGATGCTAGTTACATATGTGTTAGGACTTATACTCGCGAGGTCCCGCCTTAACTAGTATAGTACTATAGTACCCGACGGGGTCTAGTTAGGATGAATAGCAATCGCAATCGCAGCTTGAGTGACTTAGCTGGTAGTATCTGTCTTATGTGCATGTATGTTGGGGTATCTCGTTTATGTATTCGGTAATTCGCATTACATTTTTTTAACTATTTACACTACTCTATCAAAAACTTGTATACTCGCCAATACTTTTGTATTGACGTCGTTTTAACGTATGTTGCAGGTTTAGTCGCAGCCTACATCAAATCAAGCTAGGAAGTCTAGAAACTCACCTAAAATCTAGGTTGTCGGATTTGTATTGTTCGAGAGAACAAGAAAACTGTGATAACTTATGTGATTGTATTGTTTATTAGTATGGGATAATGAACGCATTAAATACTGTCGCAATACAGTTTTTATGGATTCTCTTGAGCAAACTGATTCGCCTAGTGTCGCGCCCCGATGATTCCGCCATCGGTTGGGGTGTGACAGATTGGTATCAGAGCCATAACTATAGGGAATTAGGAAAGACACGACCTAGTCCGGGTTGTTGTCTTAGAAACGACCTAGTCTATAGTCTAAGTACCAACAGGCCAACTCGTATGAATCCAATAGGATTTATACGGGACTACTTGATACTCTCATTCGAATCCACTAAAAAGTACAACTTCGCGTGAACACCGCATACTACAACTTCCCGCGAAGAGCCTTTCCTAAGGCTGGAATATTACTTAGCCTTCCTAAGGCCAACACAATACACACGTTTTCAAAAATATTCGCATAACACAACCGAGTGGTCCAGTCGAGATCAGGCATACAAACCAAGAACTCTCGATAAGATCGCTCACTCAGCACATTTTTTTTCTAGCACGAGAACTTTTCGTCGAGCTAGGAGTGACATCCATATCTCAACGAAAGTCTCCATTTCAAAATCTAGTGGAACTCCCGAATTTATTCAAAGAGCATAACCACAGCTAGAAGTGAAGTTCTTAAGTCAGGGGTGAAACCCGTACCTTAATGAACCGTTCCACTCTATGTAAAATGGTTTTTCAAAAGCTCTCACCAAGGACTCGACTATAACGATAACTCGAGCCACGCGGTGACTAGGAAGACGAGTGCCATGAGTTGCATCCCAGTGGAAGCATAAGTCTTCTAGGGCAGCGCGCGTGCACAAACTTGTTGGGTATAGTTGGGTTACCTTGGGTAGTCGACGCCTAAACACCCGAGGCACTCCATCTATTTTTCTAAGCATATGGCTTGCCGATTTTACGCTTTACTGAACTTATTTATGCTTGTGTGGCTACGATTTAGAACTTTACGCTGTATTGATTTCTCGATTTATCGATTTGCTCTCCCTGCTTTATAAACGCACAACACGCACAGCCATCGCAATCCAAAACGAAAACCGAATGTCCGCAACAAAACAAATGCCTAATTAATCGCTCTCGCTCTCTCCCTCTTCATCGCGTCCTCGCGTATTCTACACCGATATGGATGTGTGTAAGTATAAACTACAACTATTTATATCTAGAAAACAAATCAATTATGTGAGAACTTAGGAATCTCGTGTCTCCTATGTGGCTCCTATGTGAAATCTATTATATTACTCGCAACAAGTTTTGAACGCGCTCGATCGTATCGCAAAATTCAAAAATCATTATGATCGAATCTCACTCCAAATCTCTCTCTGTCTAGATGTCTTCCAACGACTCTACCTCGAGACAAACAGCTATGAGAAGAGCCAAACGAAGCGCCGAAAAGAGGATTGCCTCACTTGTGGCCAAGGAAGTGGCCACGGTCATTCCTTAAATTTTTGCTCAAGTGCACTCTCTCAGCAACTCTCGAACCACAGAAGACTCCAAGACGGAAGTGCCGCAATCTGCTTTCCTCTACAAACGCTTCAAAGCCTGTGGCCCGATGGAGTTCACAGGTGAAGGAGGTATGTCCCAGCTACTCCAGTGGTTCGATTCTATCGACGTTACCCTTCGTCAGAGTAGGTGTCCCGATAGTTTCCGTACTACTTGCGCAACCGGGGTATTTCAATCACGAGCACTCGACTGGTGGACTGCCAAACGTAACAAATGTGGGATCTCCGCAGCTTATGTTCTCTCTTGGGATGAGCTGAAGGAGCTCATGAAGAAAGAGTACTGCCCTCCCCATGAAGTTCAGAAACTAGAAGACGAACTTTGGGAAATCAAGCAAGTCGAAGGTGACAATATTGGCTACACCGCAAGGTTCAAACAGCTTAGCATAATCTGCCCAAGTCAAGTCAACACTTCAGAAAAAGCCATCACGAAGTACATTCGCGGCTTGCCTGAATGTGTGGGCGATTTTGTCAAAGCTACAAGGCCTGCTACCATCGAAGAAACCTACCGCTTAGCCGCAGAAATCAACGACAAACGAGTCTTGGACGGATTTTTCTCCAAGAATCCTGTCAAACAAACTCATCAAGCAATCGTCATCGATTCTTCTGAAGATTCCTCCGACGATTCTACCGACGATTCTTCAAGTGAGTCCTCAGACAAACCCTCCGATGACAACGCACCGCCTCAGGAAGCTCAGTCCAGCCGCAAACGAAAGACCATGAGCCCAAACTCTTCAACAACTGAGCTATCGCAACCAGAACCTCTCCAAGCAATACCAGTTCACTCGAAGCGCGACTACAACGGAACTCATCCCCTGTGTCTCATGTGTACGTATCATCACCCGCCGGAAGCTAACTGTCGCTATTGCGCCAATTGCAACTGGTATGGTCATCTTACCCAGCACTGCCGCACGGGGCCGCAGACTTGAGGAATTTCAGCAACGATCGCAGTCTCCCCAGAAGTCCTTCACAACAACATTAGTTATGCTTCCAATGTTGTAATAATACGATTTTCCCCGTTAATTTCCTTTATATGTTGAACTTGTTCTATTTCTCAATGCAATGTGGACTCTATTTATCTCTCCTTCTCTCGCACTCGCGCACGGACTATATACTAACACTATATACTATATGATGTGTTTTGACCCCACAATGCATTCTTGAAATGAGGTACGATAAACGTGCAAGGGACGACTTAATCGCGGGTGCACACGGGATTATTTTGGCCAGTGCACGAGGATCGTAGTGAGTTCCAATAATGCCATAGCGTTCAAAGGCATGGTTAAGCGTGGTGGATACGCCGCTGGTACTTCCTATATATAAGTGTCTTAACCATGTCGACACAGTGTGACACCTATTCACGGGGCAGAGGCGTGTGGTTGAAGCATGGTGGATACGCCGCTGGTACTTCCTATATATAAGTGCTTCGCCATGCCAACCAATGTCCTGTGAAGAAAGTGCCATACAAGTTGAACGTTATTAGACCAAGTATACTATTAAATCTATTTTCGACACCCTACACTACATCGCAAGGTGTAACAATCTCAATCGCAACTCAAAGCATTTGATCGCTAGACTTTTCGTAAGTCAACACGCTCGCAATCGCATTATCAATGGAATCTACCTAACAATCTCAGTCGTTTATGGTGTGTTTCACTAAATCGCCTATTATGTGTTCGCTCAATCGCTTATTATGTGTATCGCGCTATCGCTCATCGTGTGTATTGCTCTGTTGCCTTGTGTATTGCCTTATCGCTCATCGCGCATCGCTTAAACGTAAATCACTATCACTATCGCTTACCGTCATCTATGCTATCTGTGTTATGTTAGCACACATGACCTCGCTTCACGAAACGAAACTGATAGGGATAAAACATGGTGGATACGCCGCTGGTACTTCCTATATATAAGTGTTTTAGCCATATCAGCAGACTTTTGTGGAAAAAGGCCATGTGGGGCTTAATGTCAGTTAAAATTTGTGGTGTGTTGAATCTAATCAAATCGCATGATCTCATAGCTTACAACGCATCAAAAATTGTCTATCGCTCGACGGTTGTCGCTTATCGCTTTTCGCTTATCGCTGCCGTCTTTGCTCATTATGTTGTGTTGTTCCATCGAATTTTCGCGCAGCGCTTATCGCTTATCGCACTCGCTCGTGTCGCTAAACTGAGTTCGTAAACGACTTCATCGCTCAGTTTGCTCAATCCTTCCCTTACACTTGGTCCGACCATCTTTCGCTTGGACCGAGGGAATCGAAACCTACCAATACTATGTCGACACACATGACACCGCCTCACGGGACGGAGGCCATATGGCTAAAGCATGGTGGATAAGCCGCTGGTACTTCCTATATATAAGTGTTTTAGCCATATTGTCAAACTTTCGTGGGAAAGTGCCATGCGGGGCCGACTTTAAATTTAATTTTTGTTGATATTAATAAAATCTTGTGTAACAAAGCTTTTCCCACAAAAATTTTCTGAAAATTTAATCAAAATCCTTGTACAAAACGAGATTTTCTTGTAACGTTGGTGTGACAATCAACTCAAGTTAATGCCGCATGACGAGAAAATTTCGTAAAACGAGTTTCAATCAACCTAAAATCTTTTAGTAACCTAATAAAACTCCTCTCAAAGCGCTGGTGCGAACATCGAAACAGTTTCACACCGCACCGTTGGAAGATTTTTCATAAATAAGTTTCCTCCAACTTTTCGAATTAATCAACTTTTCGAGAACTCCAAAACACTTTTGGATCGCTTTTCGTGTGTTGCCAACTTTTGTTATACGAATCGTCTTACTCGCTGACTTCGTCAGTCACTGCAACGTTCTCGCTTGTCGGATTTCAATTGATCGCTCGTTTATTTTGAAGCTTTTATCACTACTCCCACTCGCATCAATTCTCGCAACCCTTCTGGTGGATTAATTTCGGGAAGAAATTTCCTAAAGCAGGGGAGACTGTAACAACCCGCACGTTCGTGCGTTGTTACTACTCATTACACTAGTTACGCCTAGCACCAGAGATTCAGATCATAATGTAACTATATCAAATACATCGCTATTTCGCAGTATTTTCGCATATTACGCATACTTTATCGCTATAACACATCACATCGCACATACTAACACTCACAATGACGTTGAGTGAGGACCTATTCTACCCTCCTCGATAGCCGTGATGTGTCGCAACGCATATTCGAAACACGCAACTCGCTTATCGCAACGCAGACTTTGAAATGTAGATATTTATACGACCCTATGTGACTAATTATAATAAATACATGAATGTGGGTATGAAAAGGTGTGACCAAACTATCGCAACGCTTAACGATCGAAACGAAACGCCAAAACTCAATTCGTCGGAGGCGTTTGATCGAGTGACAATTCGATCGAATGGCCATCCGATCGGATTGCCACCCGATCGGATTGCCATCCAATCGAGGTGCCACCCGATCGGATTGCCACCCGATCCGACACCTTCCATCACTTTCTTTCCCCTTCACCTATAAATAGCACTTTTCACATCACTGTTCAAGTGATGTGACAGCTCTCACTCGACCAGCTCGCTTCAGCCCACATTTCTTCCGATTTCTTGCAATTCTTGTAAGTTTTCAACTCAAATCTTGTACTTCTGTGATCTGCACGCACTTCTTCACCTTTTTTACCTTTGAATCTTAACTTTTAACCGTGAAATCAGCGGATTTGGGGTGTTCTAGAGTGATGTCATCATAGAGTTCTTATGCACTTCAAATGTTGGCCTCATTCCACTAAGAACAACTCAGATCTGAAGGACTTCCACAAGATTAAACAATGTTTTCGTGTAGATCTGCACATAATCATGGTTAAAAGGATTGAAAGAATGGTTTTCCAACTTTCTTTCAACCCTTTTACACTCAATGCACTCGAAACCGATAGAATTGGAGCTCGTTCTGATCTTCTACTCTTTCTTAGTAACGTGTCGGTTCAAGATCTGATTTCTATCAGAGAGACTACCGATTTCGGGTTAAACATGAACAACCGTCTCGAACAGGTTAACTGGTCAGACTAGGGTGATTCCTGTCTGATCAGGTCACTTGGATCAAGATGGGGTTTCTATTGTTTAGCATGTTATCACACCATCTCGAGAAAACCGAAAAACTTTCAAAACAAACAAGTGTCAAAGACGATCAGGACGCCTGAACGGATTGCCATCCGATCGGATTGCCACCCGATCGGACAGCCGTCCGATCGGCTTGCACTTGGCCCCACCATCAAACATTATTTCAACTTTTTTCAAAAGTTTTGAACGTCGAACGGATTGCCGTCCGATCGGATTGCCACCCGATCGAACGACCATCCGACCCTGTGATGTTTTGAACTTCAAACACTTAAACAATTTTCAACATTTTCAATACGGATTGCCACCCGATCGGATTGCAATCCGATCGAGTGACAAACTGCTGTGAACTTGTTCTCCTTAAGTGTCCAACCTATCGGATCGTCACCCGATCGGACGGTCGTTCGATCGATCGACCTAAAGGGTAGAGATACTTCTCTGTTTTCAAAATGCTACAACAAAAACTTCAAAATGCAAACCATCATACACAAACACATCCTTCCAAAACGAGGAAACAGTCCAATCGAATGGTCACCCAATCGGATGACCATCCGAACGGATTGTCACCCGATCGACCGGCCATCCGATCGGATTACCGTCCGATCCTTGACACTTTGCACCAATTTACGCGCCGTTCATCGCTTACGCTATCAATCTGTAATCAGGCTAATCTCAGACGCGCTCCCTTCAATCCAACCAAGTTGTTTTTACTTGCTGAACACCGACTGTGAGTATACTCAAACCCTTTTTATCGCATTTTGGGTGTAACATACGTTCCCACCAGATCAAATTTATCAAAACGAATTATACAATTAAGCTGTTTATCACTTGTGAATAATTGTTATGCATATTTACACGTGATGATAGTTAGATATGTGTTAGGACTTATACTCGTGAGGTCCCGCCTTAACTAGTATAGTACTATTGTACCCGACGGGATCTAGTTAGGATGAATAGCAATCGCAATCGCAGCTTGAGTGACTTAGCTGGTAATATCTGTCGTATGTGCATGTATGTTGGGGTATCTCGTTTATGTATTCGGTAATTCGCATTACTTTTTTTAAACTATTTACGCTACTCTATCAAAAACTTGTATACTCGCCAATACTTTTGTATTGACGTCGTTTTAACGTATGTTGCAGGTTTAGTCGCAGCCTACATCAAATCAAGCTAGGAAGTCTAGAAACTCACCTAAAATCTAGGTTGTCGGATTTGTATTGTTCGAGAGAACAAGAAAACTGTGATAACTTATGTGATTGTATTGTTTATTAGTATGGGATAATGAACGCATTAAATACTGTCGTAATTTATTTGTTATGGATTCTCTTGAGCAATCTGATTCGCCTAGTGTCACGCCCCGATGATTCTGCCATCGGTTGGGGTGTGACAGCCCTTCTCTATGCCGCGTGAGACGTGTTGGGCCAGGCTGTGTTCTCACCGTTCTCACACTTTTGAGCGTTTTCTCCTGATCTCGTTTCTATATATATATATATATGTATATATGAGTATGTATGAGAGAGGGGAAAACATAGGTGGCGGCTTCTAAGCCCACCTTTTCCTTCTTTGTGCCAAGTTTTGTGCATTGGAACTACAAGTGATGATTACTACCATCCTAACACTCCACTTTAAACCAATACAAATCAAAAACACTTCATCTCCTTCCAACTCTCACTCTCGGCCGAACCCTCCCCCACACTACCATTTTCGAAAATTTTGAAGCTTTATTGCAAGAACCAAGCTCATTTCAAAGTGTTTCCAGGTTGTTTTGAGGATCCAAGAAGGTTTCCAAGGTGATTCCAAGAGAAAACAAGCTCCATAACATCAAAATCTTGTCAAAACCCACTAAAAATCTTGAAGGTATAAAATTTACTTTTTAAATCATACTCTTGATTCTTGGTGATGTTTATGATGCTGGAAGGTTTCTCTTGATTCTTGGAATATTTCACAAACTTGAAACTAAAATAAATGGGTTTTTATACAAAATTAAAATGGAAGCTTGTGTGTATGAGAACATGGCCGAAAATGTGGGTATACTTGAGTTAGAGATTGTGTTTTGATGTTTAGTTGATTTATGTTGATGTTAGTCATACGTGACTTCCGACGCCCGAAAACGTTACCGAATCGCTAAAATACGCATATTTCAATGTACACCAAAATGGGTTATTCATGGGTAAACCTTATGTGATACAATGTGTTATATGATTATGAGTATGTGTAATATGATATGTTAAGTGTTGACATGATAGTCGGAAATTAAAACTATGCATGTACACTTGTATGTTTAAAACGGTAATATCGGTAAAGTCACGTTAAGTATGCAACTTATTTGTTGAGCATGAAAATATTACATAGGTTAACTTAATAGGTTGTTTCATGTATAAATGCTTTAAAAATGATGAAATATTTAAGCTGACGAGATACGTGTATTAAGATATTAATAATGTGTTCACGTTTATGTATATATATTACGAAGTGCAAATCGTAGATATATTGCTGATAAACGGGGGTGATAACGGATATAACATTATGAGGGTCACCAATAAAATCGTTCAAGTCACAAAACTTTTAAAATATATATATATATATGAGAACAGGATCAGGAGAGAACGCCTCAAAGTGTGAGAACGGTGAGAACGATTCTCAGCCACAAGATCTTAGTGGTTTATGGCTGAGATTGATGCGGTGACATTTTTGTAAATAATAGGAGCCTTGGAATTACCAGGAGGGGTAAAATAGGGAGATCCAAACAAAGGTGCACATGCTAATCACATGCCATTTCCCCCCATCATATTTAAACGACAATAACTTTTTTATACGTGATTATTTTTCAAAAAAAAAATACACCATAAAACTCAGCGCTTTTTTATCTTTCCAACGAGTATACTATTGATATACTTTTCGAAAAAAAATTAACTGGGTTTTATGGAGTTTTTCTGAACTGTGTGTTTTATGGCGTTTTAGACTATGTATTTTCATGGCATTTTTCTGAACTAGGTGTTTTTATGGTGTTCTAACTAGGTATTTTCATGGCGTTTTCCTGAACTGAGTGTTTTATGGCATTTTCAACTGAGTTTTTTCATGGTGTTTTTCTGAACTAGATGTTTTATGGCGTTTTTAACTGGGTATTTTCATGGCATTTTTCTGAATTGGGTGTTTTTATGGCGTTTTATTTGAACACCCAGTTATGTGAGTGGGTTTTTCGACAATATTACCCCTTAGTGTAATTTAGCATCAATGCCACATGTCACCACCAAAATCGTTTTCACCGTTCTCACACTTTTCACCGTTCTCTCTAAATCCTGACCCTAAAAGTACGGATCAGGAGAAAACACCCAAAAGTGTGAGAACGGATCCTGGCGTAACACGTGTCACGCGACATAGTGAAGGGCGGGGGGGCTTTTTTGTAACAACTGTGCTTGTAATCACTATGAACAGTTCTGTTATCAATAAAACAATGTTATTTGATCCCAATGTTTGTTTTGTTATGTTTTACATTTTTCATGTTTTGACTTTGATGTAATTTCAAACTCTATATCACTTTCTGGAGAGTTATACGCAAACTGGTGCGTAAACGTACTCAGTTTAATGCGAGAAATACTCCGGAACATCAACATATACCCAACATACCTTAAATAACCTTTACATAACTTAGAAATAAGTTTAGAAGGCTTTGGTATGTCAAAAACAAGTTAATTCGCTTACAGGGACTAAATATGACAAACTGCGAAAGTATGTCAATTTGAACTGTAACGAACATTCCGGAACATGACCATAAGTTAAACACACCTTAAATATCCTTTACATAGCTTAGAAATAGGCTTTGAGGGGTTTAGTGTGCTAAAATAAACTTTTGGGACATTCAGGGACTAAAAGTGTCAAAAAGTGCACAAGTTTGCATTTTCGCGCATAACTTACGTTCTGAATACATCTGGACATCCAAAAATTTATGTAAGCATGACTACATTATATTTTAGTGTTCGCCTTAAGAAAAATCCATTCGTCGCGTCATTTGGATCGTTTTTCGCGCTTATGCGCATTCCGTCGTAATTAAGCGAACATCGCGTTCGTACGACCAAACGAACCATCATCCGGCATATTTTTGAGAATGTTTTGAGTTCCCTATACTTTAACTTCATTTTAGAGCCTTGAAATAAGGTTAACGGGGTTCAAACGCATCGAAAAAGGCCTTAAACACGTGCAGGGACCATTGCTGTCACTTTTGAAACAATTCTGAATCAGATAGGCACTAGCGTAGCGCGAGCCCTAAGGCTCTACCCGTCGCACTACGCGAGTGAGTGTTCTGACCAGATTCAATGTTTTAAACACAAGTTGCAGCTGATTGATCCTTAACCACATGTTTTAAGTTGCTTAGTCACTAAGATAAGGAGCATATGTGGCTTCCATAACCTTTCAACAAGTGTACGGATGTGATCGAATCACGGTTTCC
The DNA here is from genome assembly GCA_030545235.1 of Helianthus tuberosus. Lineage (NCBI taxonomy): Eukaryota > Viridiplantae > Streptophyta > Magnoliopsida > Asterales > Asteraceae > Helianthus > Helianthus tuberosus. The sequence continues at coordinate 36,280 of JARYGA010040577.1, forward strand.
ATGAAATGATCTCAACGGTTCACCGAAAACTATATATACCCCATGCCTTTCATTGTTTTAAGGCACTAGAATCTAATTGATTGTGTTCTAAGTTGAAACCTTGTTTCATACCTGAACTATATTGATCTAGATTAGCATTCGGGGACCCTTCGTAAGTATTCTTTCGTTCTTTTCCTTATTTTTACTGCTTTTCGAGTCAGAAAGTCAAACTTTGTTTGACTTTCAGCATCGACCAGTAATGGTCAATGCGAAGTTCGTTTGAACTTCGCAACGTGATTGTAATCACGATGGTCATAGTCCCTTGGGACTATGCCTACTGATTACCACGTTGTCTAGGGTCGTAGGGTAAGCGATCTAATAAATCGCTTATACCTCGAACCCGACCCAGTTTGGTCGATCATTAGGATCCGACCAAATACATTAGGTGACCATAGTAGGTAGGGAATAACCTTCCGAGGTTATACCCTATGGTCACATCGTTTAAGTAGTTGTATGATAGGTAGTTTATATGCCTTAGGTAAATTACCAGAATACCCTTTTCATGTATAATTGGTAATTAAGCATATGTAACCTAAACTTTTGTCACGTAACTGATTATGTAACATGTTTAGGCATATAACACTTGTCATAGGGCTAGTTAGGCGGTCCAAACGCGTTTCACGCGCACGACACGTTAAAGTAGCATAAGCTTCCTAAACGGGTCGTAATGGGTCGTAAACAATTATGTTAGGTTTCATTTAGTATGTAGGCTTTGTTAAACCAAATGACACGAGTCTCTACACTCGTTTGGTTTACGAAACCTCATTCTATCCAATCATCCGATTAAGGTCCGGTTATTAACATAGTTACCTATATTAGGTGCCGTTTGATTCCGAGATCTATAGCATTACTTGGTGATTATCTTTAGACATCTGAGCAATCTCAAGTGAGTACATAGACCCCTCTTTTACTGTTTTCCAAACTGTTTTGGGGTGAAACACATGTGCCTGCTTGTTACATTCATGCTTTCCTGTTTTCACATCATATACATGCTATGTTCGTTAGTACATTATAGTACCTGATTTCATTACATCTTATGCTAGGTGTGCCCATTGTGTGCATTACTTGGTACATTGTTTTACATTACATTTTATGCTAGGTGTGCCCATTGTGTGCATTACTTAGTACATTGTTTTACATGACATTTCATGCTAGGTATGCCCATTGTGTGCATTACTTAGTACATCGTTTTACATGACATTTCACGCTACGTATGTTCATTTGATTACATACTTAGTGCATCGTTTTCACATGCTCACATTTTGTTATGACATTTGGTTTGTTTACATGGGACAATACATTCATTAACATTAGCTACGCCGTTCGTTAGTAGGTAGTGGTACCATAGGAATTGACAACTCCCGTTCCGGACATCCCAGGGAAAGGGGACAGAAAGGAATGACCGAATTCGTTGACATAAGACAGATAGACCTTTAATTTGTTTAAAGGGTTTATCACCACAGTCGCAAGGCTTGGATGTATGCATTTTCACAATACCGCATAAATGTTCATATTAAATAGTTGCATGCATCTACACAAAACATAGCTTTGATTTAAACCAAGTTTTACCTCAATACTTTGTTTTTGTGCATATGGTTTAGTTGAGACATTTCACTTGCCATACATGACATTTTGACATAGACATTTGACGTGGATATTTTGACATAGACATTTGACATGGATATTTTGACATAGACATTTGACATGGATATTTGACATAGACATTTGACATGGATATTTGACATAGACATTTGACATGGATATTTGACATAGACATTTGACATGGTTTACATCTTGACATAAACACTTTGACATATTATTCAATACATTTGACAATTTGGTTAAACATAGACTTCTTACATTGGTTGGTTTGGTTTGATTAAGTGATTAAGTTAACGATGCGTGTGTAATATGATACAAGCATGGTTGATACGCCGCTGGTACTTCCTATATATAAGTGTTTGTATGGTATTACATGGCGTAACGTTATTTGAATCATTTCAGTTTGAGACATAGAACATTTTATACAAATAACATGCTTTTCACAAGACATTGAGTTACAAACAACTTATCTTATACAAACACATTTTTACATGGTTATTTATTTAACCTGACATTTACTTATACATATCATCTGACCTTATTGTTTTCAAATGATTTACAAGACAAAGCAAAGTACGGGGTTCATGATTAAACATTTTCTTAAACTCAAGTCATGAATCCTATTTTCACAAAACCTATGTATCTCACAGGCATTTTTATGCTGACGTACCTATTTTCACATGTGTTTTCAGGTGCTTTTCCATAGGATGTTGATCATGATACTAGGGCGGACCTGTGCCTTAGAAACTTTAAAAGAAGATAGACTATGTTTAATTATGTTCTGAACTCTTTAATTTCCTGTTTGAAACAATGTAACACCCTTGTTTAATAATTAAATAAAACTTTGTATGCCATGGTTATGAAACAAATAATTCTGTCGCAACACGCCCCGATGTTTCCGCCGCGATTTGTTGTTTTACGCGGTCGGGGTGTGACAGAAGAGTTGGTATCAGAGCCAATGGTTATAGGGAATTAGGTTATTAGTAATGCTTTGACCTAGACTATAACTTTTCTAGGACCCTAACACAAGTTATCTTGTGTTTAGATCTTAAAACATGTACATCACCTATCCTTAGGTGGTTAACAAAACAAGGAACCAAAATTTTTCCGAAACGATTTTTGAAAAACAATCATCTGTTTTTGAATGATTTATTACAAGGTTTTGAACCCTCAATTGTAAGGTTTTGAACCCTTTTCAAGTTTGGTTTTTGGCCTTGTGCCTTCTAATTTTCAAAATCCCGTCAAACGTTTTGGGTTTTAAATAATGTGAACATGTGCAAACTGGAAGGGTGAATGCCTGTATTCTGGGTTTTCTGTCTAGGCAAGCACTTCGTATACATCTCAACCAGACGCGAGACCAGTTGTGCTTACCTGGGAATTCTTGGGATGAGTGTTCACTTATAGGCGAGCATGTCTTCATTATACATTATTTTTGACCCATTTACTTTGATTAGTCACTGTGAGTCGTTTGTTTGCTTTGTGATACGGACGAATGACCACCATCTTTGTTTTTGTTGATTTTGTTTCATCTCATTCTTTTCATCCAATCATCTCACTCGTTTCTTTTCATGTTTTCCTCTTTTAGAATGCCTCCTCGACGCGAGAATCAGATAGCTACTGCCGAGCTGGCAGAAATTATTGCGCAGCAGATGGCTGCTCAATTCCCAAATCTCTTTGCTCAATGGAACCAGGCCAACAACAACAACAATGTTCCATGCAAATACAAGGATTTTAACCAGGCTAAACCACTCAAGTTTAGTGGTTCTGAGGGAGCGACTGGGCTTCTTCAGTGGTTCGAGAGCATAGAGAATACTTTTCGCCATGTGCAGTGTCCGGATAATCGCAAGGTCGAGTTTTCCTCTAGCGTATTTCAGAAGAGGGCTTTGACATGGTGGAACGTGGTTATGAGAGACCAAGGTTCAGAAGTTGCTCTTGCACAGACATGGGCTGAACTTAGAGCCCTTATGATGAGGGAATTCTGTCCTCGCCATGAGCAGCGAGCATTGGAGAAGGAGTTTGATGTTTTGAAGCAAGATAGTGGTGAACACAGGGCTTATACTGATCGGTTTGAAGAATTGAGTCTGCTTTGCCCAACAATGGTCACCCCACTCGACAAGGCTATCGAGAGATACATTGATGGTCTACCTGACTCGGTACAAGACATTCTTACTGGTAGTAACCCTGCCACACTCCGTCAGGCGATCGAGTTATCAGCGACATTGACTGAGTCGCAGATCCGGAAGAACAAGTTACACAGGAAGGGTGACAAGGGCAAGAAGCAGTCGGCTGACAAGGAAGATAGCAAGAAAGGTCAAAACTTGAATGGAAAGAACTCTGGTTCTTCAAAGAGGGCAAAGAAGCGTAAGGCTTCCCAAAATTTTGCTATCACTGCTCAAGCTAACCAGGCAGCTCCCAACCAACCCGCACAGCCTCCAGCGAAGAAACCCTATTCAGGGAATGCACCTTTGTGCAATAGATGCAACAGTCACCACCAGCCACAACTTCCATGCCGTTTCTGTACTAACTGTGGGAAATCAGGCCATCTCGCCAATTTTTGTCGATCTGCTCAGAATCCCGCAGTTCAGAACCCGGCTCAACAAGTTGCTCAGCCTCCTGCTCCGCAACAGGGTCAAGCTGCACGACCACAATACCCACCAGGTGCTTGTTATAATTGTGGGGATCTGACCCACTATAGAAATCGGTGCCCAAGACTGGCGAACCAGAACCAGAATCAGGCTCCGGCTCAAGGCCGAGTTTTTAACATGAATGCCCAAGAGGCACAGGCTGACGATAATGTGGTGAACGGTACGTTCTTTATTAATAATCAGCCTGCATCTGTTCTTTTCGATTCTGGTGCCGATAAGAGTTTCGTGTCTTTATCTTTTGAGCAAATGCTTCACGTGTCTAGAACGAAACTAGGCAAATCTTTGACAGTAGAGGTTGCTAGTGGTGAACCCATTATTCTTGATTCTGTTCTTCACAACTGCCAGTTGAATCTTAACGACCATCTTTTTCCTATTGACCTCGCGCCTATGCAACTTGGAAGCTTCGACGTTATTGTGGGAATGGATTGGTTATCCAAGCATCACGCAGAGATAGTTTGTTCTAAGAAGATTGTTCGTGTGCCACTTTCGACAGGCGAGATCCTGCAGGTTCAAGGTGAGAAGCCTATCGGTGGTCTCAGACTCATGTCTTGTTTTAAAGCTCGGAAGTATCTGCAGAAGAACTATGTGGCTTTCTTAGCACATGTTACAGAAGATAAAGGCAAGGGTAAGTCTATTTCAGATATTCCTGTCATTCGGGATTATTCTGAAGTGTTCCCTGAAGATTTACCTGGTCTACCTCCAGCACGCCAAGTCGAGTTCCGCATTGATCTCGTACCTGGTGCAAATCCCATTGCCAGAGCTCCATATCGTCTTGCACCATCAGAGATGCAAGAGTTGTCTAAACAGCTTCAGGAGCTCTCCGACAAAGGTTTTATACGTCCTAGTTTTTCACCTTGGGGTGCTCCCGTTCTCTTTGTCAAGAAGAAGGATGGATCCTTTAGGATGTGTATCGATTATCGTGAGCTTAACAAGCTTACCATCAAGAATCGATATCCTCTACCTCGCATAGACGATCTCTTTGATCAGTTACAAGGCGCTTCTTATTTTTCGAAGATTGATCTGCGATCTGGATATCATCAACTTCGGGTGCAAGAAGAAGACATTCCGAAGACAGCATTCCGTACTCGTTATGGACATTACGAGTTCACAGTCATGCCATTCGGTTTGACTAATGCTCCTGCTGTTTTCATGGACTTAATGAATAGGGTCTGCAAACCTTATTTGGATCAGTTCGTCATTGTTTTTATTGACGACATCTTGATTTACTCAAAGACGCAAGCTGACCACGAGCAGCATCTTCGTCTTACTCTAGAACTCCTAAAGAAAGAACAACTTTTCGCCAAATTCTCCAAGTGCGAATTTTGGCTTAAAGAAGTTCAATTTTTGGGGCATATTATCAACGAACGAGGTATTCATGTAGATCCCTCCAAGATCAGTGCGATTAAGGATTGGGATACGCCTACTACTCCTACTGAAGTTCGTTCTTTTCTTGGTCTAGCGGGTTATTATCGCCGCTTCATTGAAAACTTCTCTAAGATTGCAGTTCCACTAACTGCTCTAACTCAGAAGAAAATGCCCTTTTATTGGGGATACAAACAAGAGGAAGCTTTTCAACACCTGAAGCAGAAGCTTTGCGATGCGCCTGTTCTATCATTGCCTGAGGGTGATGATGATTTTGTTGTGTATTGTGATGCATCGAAATTGGGTCTTGGCTGTGTTCTTATGCAAAGGAACAAAGTCATAGCTTATGCATCGAGACAGTTGAAGATTCATGAGAAGAACTACACCACTCATGATCTTGAGTTGGGTGCAGTTGTCTTTGCTCTCAAGATCTGGAGACATTATTTGTACGGTACAAAATGTGTGGTTTTCACTGACCACAAAAGTCTTCAGCATATCTTCAACCAGAAAGAACTCAACATGAGACAGCGACGTTGGGTTGAGCTTCTAAACGACTATGATTGCGAAATTCGCTACCATCCTGGTAAGGCGAATGTCGTAGCTGATGCATTGAGTCGCAAGGAACGTACTAAGCTTCATTGTGTACGTGTTCAATCTGTCATTCAAGCTCGATCCGATATTCAAGCACGCATTTCTCAAGCTCAACAATCTTGTGTTTCACAAGGATTGATGGATAAGGAATTTCCCTATCACATAACACCTGCTCTGGAATTGAAGGACAATGGATCATATTACTTCATGGACCGTTTGTGGGTCCCAAGCCAGGATGATCTTCGTACCTTGCTTATGGATGAAGCCCATAAGTCTCGTTATTCTATTCATCCGGGCTCAGATAAGATGTATAAGGATCTTCGTATTCATTATTGGTGGCCTGGTATGAAGAAAGACATTGCCTTATACGTATCCAAATGCCTTACTTGTCTAAAGGTTAAGGCTGAACATCAGCGTCCTTCGGGTTTATTGGAGCAACCAGAGATCCCAGTTTGGAAATGGGAAAACATTACTATGGATCTTGTTACCAAACTCCCGCGCACAAAGAAAGGTCATGATGCCATCTGGGTAGTCGTTGATCGTCTTACAAAGTCAGCACATTTCTTGCCAATCCGTGAGGATTTTCCTACTGACAGACTTGCTCAAATCTATGTAGATGAAATTGTAGCTCGACATGGTGTTCCTGTGAACATCATTTCTGACAGAGATGCTCGTTTCACTTCTCATTTTTGGAGAACCATGCAATCTGCCATGGGGACCCAACTTAATCTGAGCACAGCTTATCATCCGCAAACAGATGGTCAATCTGAGAGAACAATCCAGACTCTGGAGGATATGCTTAGAGCTTGTGTGATCGATTTTGGTGGTAGCTGGGATTCACATCTTAAATTGATTGAATTCTCCTACAACAACAGTTATCACACTAGCATCAAAATGGCTCCTTTCGAGGCTCTCTATGGTCGAAAATGTCGTTCACCAGTCTGCTGGAATGAGATTGGCGAGGCTCAACTTACTGGACCTGCCCTCATTTTAGAGACAACTGACAAGGTCAAGAAAGTTCGTGATAACCTTCAGGCAGCTAGAAGCCGTCAGAAGATTTACGCGGACCCAAAACGCAAAGCCTTGGAATTTCAAGTCGGTGATCGAGTATTACTTAAGGTCTCACCTTGGAAAGGTGTGATCAGATTTGGAAAGAAAGGAAAACTTGCACCTAGATACGTTGGACCATTCAAGATCGTCGAAAGAATCGGAAAGGTAGCCTACAGACTTGAGTTACCTCCTGAACTGGGAAATGTTCATCCAACTTTTCACGTGTCCAATCTCAAGAAGTGTACAGCTGATGAGAATTTCTCCATACCGCTTGACGAAATTCGTGTTGGCACAACACTGAAATTTGTTGAAAAACCAGTGGAAATCATGGAACGTGAAGTCAAGTGGCTTAAACGCAAGCGCATTCCTTTGGTCAAAGTTCGCTGGGAAGCTAAACGTGGACCTGAGTTTACTTGGGAACGCGAAGATCAAATGAAGGCGAAATATCCACATCTTTTACCACGAGTTTCCTCTAAATAAATTTCGGGACGAAATTTCCACAAGTAGGGGAGACTGTAACAACTGTGCTTGTAATCACTATGAACAGTTCTGTTATCAATAAAACAATGTTATTTGATCCCAATGTTTGTTTTGTTATGTTTTACATTTTTCATGTTTTGACTTTGATGTAATTTCAAACTCTATATCACTTTCTGGAGAGTTATACGCAAACTGGTGCGTAAACGTACTCAGTTTAATGCGAGAAATACTCCGGAACATCAACATATACCCAACATACCTTAAATAACCTTTACATAACTTAGAAATAAGTTTAGAAGGCTTTGGTATGTCAAAAACAAGTTAATTCGCTTACAGGGACTAAATATGACAAACTGCGAAAGTATGTCAATTTGAACTGTAACGAACATTCCGGAACATGACCATAAGTTAAACACACCTTAAATATCCTTTACATAGCTTAGAAATAGGCTTTGAGGGGTTTAGTGTGCTAAAATAAACTTTTGGGACATTCAGGGACTAAAAGTGTCAAAAAGTGCACAAGTTTGCATTTTCGCGCATAACTTACGTTCTGAATACATCTGGACATCCAAAAATTTATGTAAGCATGACTACATTATATTTTAGTGTTCGCCTTAAGAAAAATCCATTCGTCGCGTCATTTGGATCGTTTTTCGCGCTTATGCGCATTCCGTCGTAATTAAGCGAACATCGCGTTCGTACGACCAAACGAACCATCATCCGGCATATTTTTGAGAATGATTTGAGTTCCCTATACTTTAACTTCATTTTATAGCCTTGAAATAAGGTTAACGGGGTTCAAACGCATCGAAAAAGGCCTTAAACACGTGCAGGGACCATTGCTGTCACTTTTGAAACAATTCTGAATCAGATAGGCACTAGCGTAGCGCGAGCCCTAAGGCTCTACCCGTCGCGCTACGCGAGTGAGTGTTCTGACCAGATTCAATGTTTTAAACACAAGTTGCAGCTGATTGATCCTTAACCACATGTTTTAAGTTGCTTAGTCACTAAGATAAGGAGCATATGTGGCTTCCATAACCTTTCAACAAGTGTACGGATGTGATCGAATCACGGTTTCCATGAAATGATCTCAACGGTTCACCGAAAACTATATATACCCCATGCCTTTCATTGTTTTAAGGCACTAGAATCTAATTGATTGTGTTCTAAGTTGAAACCTTGTTTCATACCTGAACTATATTGATCTAGATTAGCATTCGAGGACCCTTCGTAAGTATTCTTTCGTTCTTTTCCTTATTTTTACTGCTTTTCGAGTCAGAAAGTCAAACTTTGTTTGACTTTCAGCATCGACCAGTAATGGTCAATGCGAAGTTCGTTTGAACTTCGCAACGTGATTGTAATCACGATGGTCATAGTCCCTTGGGACTATGCCTACTGATTACCACGTTGTCTAGGGTCGTAGGGTAAGCGATCTAATAAATCGCTTATACCTCGAACCCGACCCAGTTTGGTCGATCATTAGGATCCGACCAAATACATTAGGTGACCATAGTAGGTAGGGAATAACCTTCCGAGGTTATACCCTATGGTCACATCGTTTAAGTAGTTGTATGATAGGTAGTTTATATGCCTTAGGTAAATTACCAGAATACCCTTTTCATGTATAATTGGTAATTAAGCATATGTAACCTAAACTTTTGTCACGTAACTGATTATGTAACATGTTTAGGCATATAACACTTGTCATAGGGCTAGTTAGGCGGTCCAAACGCGTTTCACGCGCACGACACGTTAAAGTAGCATAAGCTTCCTAAACGGGTCGTAATGGGTCGTAAACAATTATGTTAGGTTTCATTTAGTATGTAGGCTTTGTTAAACCAAATGACACGAGTCTCTACACTCGTTTGGTTTACGAAACCTCATTCTATCCAATCATCCGATTAAGGTCCGGTTATTAACATAGTTACCTATATTAGGTGCCGTTTGATTCCGAGATCTATAGCATTACTTGGTGATTATCTTTAGACATCTGAGCAATCTCAAGTGAGTACATAGACCCCTCTTTTACTGTTTTCCAAACTGTTTTGGGGTGAAACACATGTGCCTACTTGTTACATTCATGCTTTCCTGTTTTCACATCATATACATGCTATGTTCGTTAGTACATTATAGTACCTGATTTCATTACATCTTATGCTAGGTGTGCCCATTGTGTGCATTACTTGGTACATTGTTTTACATTACATTTTATGCTAGGTGTGCCCATTGTGTGCATTACTTAGTACATTGTTTTACATGACATTTCATGCTAGGTATGCCCATTGTGTGCATTACTTAGTACATCGTTTTACATGACATTTCACGCTACGTATGTTCATTTGATTACATACTTAGTGCATCGTTTTCACATGCTCACATTTTGTTATGACATTTGGTTTGTTTACATGGGACAATACATTCATTAACATTAGCTACGCCGTTCGTTAGTAGGTAGTGGTACCATAGGAATTGACAACTCCCGTTCCGGACATCCCAGGGAAAGGGGACAGAAAGGAATGACCGAATTCGTTGACATAAGACAGATAGACCTTTAATTTGTTTAAAGGGTTTATCACCACAGTCGCAAGGCTTGGATGTATGCATTTTCACAATACCGCATAAATGTTCATATTAAATAGTTGCATGCATCTACACAAAACATAGCTTTGATTTAAACCAAGTTTTACCTCAATACTTTGTTTTTGTGAATATGGTTTAGTTGAGACATTTCACTTGCCATACATGACATTTTGACATAGACATTTGACCTGGATATTTTGACATAGACATTTGACATGGATATTTTGACATAGACATTTGACATGGATATTTGACATAGACATTTGACATGGATATTTGACATAGACATTTGACATGGATATTTGACATAGACATTTGACATGGTTTACATCTTGACATAAACACTTTGACATATTATTCAATACATTTGACAATTTGGTTAAACATAGACTTCTTACATTGGTTGGTTTGGTTTGATTAAGTGATTAAGTTAACGATGCGTGTGTAATATGATACAAGCATGGTGGATACGCCGCTGGTACTTCCTATATATAAGTGTTTGTATGGTATTACATGGCGTAACGTTATTTGAATCATTTCAGTTTGAGACATAGAACATTTTATACAAATAACATGCTTTTCACAAGACATTGAGTTACAAACAACTTATCTTATACAAACACATTTTTACATGGTTATTTATTTAACCTGACATTTACTTATACATATCATCTGACCTTATTGTTTTCAAATGATTTACAAGACAAAGCAAAGTACGGGGTTCATGATTAAACATTTTCTTAAACTCAAGTCATGAATCCTATTTTCACAAAACCTATGTATCTCACAGGCATTTTTATGCTGACGTACCTATTTTCACATGTGTTTTCAGGTGCTTTTCCATAGGATGTTGATCATGATACTAGGGCGGACCTGTGCCTTAGAAACTTTAAAAGAAGATAGACTATGTTTAATTATGTTCTGAACTCTTTAATTTCCTGTTTGAAACAATGTAACACCCTTGTTTAATAATTAAATAAAACTTTGTATGCCATGGTTATGAAACAAATAATTCTGTCGCAACACGCCCCGATGTTTCCGCCGCGATTTGTTGTTTTACGCGGTCGGGGGGTGTGACATTTTTTGTCCTTTTATATTCTTTTTTTAAACGTGTCTCACATCACCTCTCCATTTTTTGGCGTTTAACAAATACGCGGCGTTTTTATTGTTTTGTAGATAAGGAGCATAGTAAATATTTTGGCATTTTAACTAAGTATGGCTTTGATTGTTGTGCCAAGTAGGATGCAGGCCTATAATGTAAAAAACATCAGTAATTTTCTTGATGTTTATTTTTTTCTTTCAATTGTTGTGCCCTGTAGGATGTAGGCCTATAATGTGACAGGCAATTATGGCATTTTGAAAAGATAAACAAATTCAATTTTCCTTGTAGTGGCTTTTAATATAATAAATGTTTGGCAATAATGTTACCGTCTCTTCATTTTATTGTTTTTGCAATTACTATTTCATTCAGTTTCATCTGTTAATTAGTGTTGCTTTTTCCAGTAATACTTTGTTTGGCATTTTCTGGCGTTTTATATAGCAACAACATGCTTTGCTAGCATCCGTTCTCACAGTTTTCATACTATCAGGCGTTTTGGTGTTTGTAGTTTTTGGCGTTTTATACTCAATTTTTTTTATTAGTAGAGAATTAGATAACAAATAATAGAAAATGAAAAAAAATTAAAAATTCTAATCTAATTTCTCATCCAAATCTTCACTATCATCAGCCTCTTATACTTTAACATTTTTGGCGTTTTGAACCTGTTTTGAATACCTTATCCAGATCCTTATTTTCCTACATAATGCCTGTCTTTAGAAGATGCTTATTTTTAGTGGCATCCTGTATTGTGGTTTGATATATACTTTTTTGGTGACATGTTGAAGATCAACGCCAGCTCGAATGTATTGATCCCTTCAAGCCATCCATATATCCATCAAGAACAAAGTGACATGATGACATATGAGTGTCATCAATCTCTTTTTCATGAATATTTGTCCATCTCATTCAGCAAAAGCTTATAGAGATACCCACCTCAGAGAAGAATCCATTCAGTGAAACTTCATTCAGAACAATACTCAATATAGAAGAAACGAGGTTTCCCATCTGTGGCTTTTTTAACTATTTTTAAGTGAGTGGTTTCTAGGAAACATAGCGTTGTTTTTGGGTGTGATCAATTGATTGTGCAGAGACGTCTCTCTTATAGGATGTTTTTGGCGTGTAGTTTAGGTGGGATTTTATTTATAATAAATGATATTAATAAAGTATCCGTCATTTCAGTTACTGTGTGTATTTTTACTGTTTTTGTCCAGCTTTTTTATGAGTTTTTAAAGTGATAGACGTGCCATCTTCCAAGTTTGGCGTTTTTAATGGCTTTAAGTAGTTTTTGGCGGGGGTTTTTTTTTCATTTTAGCTTTTATTAATACTTGTCCAAATTACTTTTATTATAGTTTGGGAGTTTTTGGCGTTTTATGGCATGATGGTGTTTTACAATCATTATGTCTGTTTGGCTTTTTATTAAAATAATGTATCTTTTGTTCTTAGCTGAAAAATACATAACAAACAACTGAAAAAGAAAATTAAAAAAATAAAAATAGAAACAAGTTATCTTCCAAATCTTCACTGTCATCAGTCTCTTTCTTCTTTTGAAACATGTTCACTGGCGGTTTGACTTTGGCATGCTTCATTTTGTGTTTTTGTTGTTGAAGTAGCTTTTTTGTGGTCGTTTGGAAAGACAAAATGACATGAGTTATTTGTTTGAAGTTCATCTTTATCTTCAAACCACTCATCAGTGTCATTCGTCTCTTCATGCCATTATAATATTCATCAAGAACAAAGCACAAAAAATTACATAAGTCTGACACCAACATCTTTTTGTTGAAGATTTGTCAATCTCATGCAGCAAAATATTATTGAGTCACGGCACCTCAGGCAAGAATGCATTCTGCGAAACTTCGCGTAGAACAAAATTGAATATACAAGAAACGTTGTTTGTCATTTTGGCGTTTTACTGAGGAAATAGTGTATCTAAAAGAAACGTCGATTTTTGGAATCTTTGATATTTGAGTTTTTTGTCATTTTCTAAGATGATTGGTATATAGTAATATATGGCGTTTTGAGTTGGTGTGTTTGATGTTTTGGGTTTTTTGGCGTTTCTAAGATGAATGGTATATAGTAGTAAATATGGCGTTTCCGGTTCGGGGGGGGTGTTTAATGAATGTCTGAGATGTTTTGTTTATATAGGATGTGTTTTGGCACGTAATGGCATTTTATTCATTAGTTTGGCGTTTTTGATAGAGAAGTCTAAAGACCCTTTTACCTTTAATGAAGCGCGTCCACTTAATAGAATTCGTGTTATTTACGAAAAAGTCACCGCGCCAATCTAGTCCATAGATTGTTTTGATCGGACGATCCATAAGCGTTCTCACACTTTCCACCGTTTTCTCTAAATCCTGACCCTATATATATATATATATATATAAATACGCCCACATAATAAAAAAATAAAGACTTTTCGAGAAAGTCTTAAAGTTATGTGAAAGATTCTAAGTATTGGAGAAACTTAGGTACTTTGTGAAATATTGATTGTTAAATCGTTCCTATGGAAATTAGGGCGTGTAGATCAAATTGTGGGATTGCGCTAATATAATTACGCACCCAAATGTGAGTGTCACTAAACCCCCTCTTTTTACTATTTTGTATACATTTTGGGGGAAGAACACGCCTTAAAAAGGATTAAACATGTTCTTGTATAAAACATGCCTTTGATTAATTAAATATATATATATATATATATATATATATATTTTGGTGGAAAATATATGGTTTTTGGTTGATATAAATATGTTTCAGGGAGAAACGGTTTTGATTGATATAAATATGTTTCGGGGAGAAACGGGGATTGTTACGGTGTCTGGGATAAAACGACCGTGTAGATTTAAAAATGCTTAAATGTAAAGTTGTGGCGAATTCGCTTGATCTCAATAGAATAAGTATCGGTTTAGGCTTATGTTTCGGTGGGGACTTTGGGGAATTCGTACAACACAAAATGTTAAATTTATCATTATTAGTAGGATATATATATTGTTCATGAGGCAGGCACTATAGGTGGCCCATTGTGGGCACAAGCGCAAATTTTGCTGTTTAATCATTAATATTGTATGCGTGGAATTGTTGCTAAATCTATCGGGTTGACCACCCCGTCGTGACCGGTAGCTCCGTGTCAAGTCAAGCGACGAATTAATATTCTGTTATTATCTAGCTTTTATATACCTTCATTGTTAATATATAGCTCGTAATGTCTTGCAAACTTACGAACCTGAACATTTGATGCTATCAATTTAATATGTAAACCTTGGGAAGATGCTTTTTGTCGAAGGTTTTCGGAAAACGCTTGCGACGGCTGAACCTCGGATTTTTGTAAAGGAAATAAAATTGACTTTCTTAAATTATAGGGATGTTTTGTTAATAAACACATAATTAGAAAGGTTTCCTTGGATCAAATTGTTATAATTTGGATATGTGAACTCACCCTCCTTTGTGTTGACACTTGATTTTAACGTGTTCTTCAGGTACTTGAGCTCGGCTTCGGGAATTCTGGCGTATCTTGTGGTTGTTGATGCATGTCGTGTTTAATAATGTTTTGGACAACTTTTTAAACTGTTTGGGACCAAATGTATTAAAATCCATAAGGATCAAGACAACTTAACTATGTTATGGTTGTGGTTTGCTTTTAAACTTTGAGTTTTAAAAATATGTTTTAATTAAGTTGAATGTCCAAAAGTAATGATGCATCGTTCACCAAGATATTTATGGGCACCAACTTCCGTCATCGCTACGTTTGTATTTCTGCTGCGACATTTTTGGGGTGTGACATGTTCATGTTCTGCCTGTCTGACTTGAACAATCTTTACATGCACAAGATACACGTGGGAGCTAGTAATGAGTACTTGGTGGAATGAATGCTCTTTCAACGAGCTGTAGAGAGAGCCAGAGAAAGGAAAAAGTAAATGATGGAGATCCTTTTTAGAATTGAAGAACAAAAAGAGAAGGATGAAGTTAGAAAGAAGAAAGATGCTGAAAAATTTGTCGAACCGCAATCATCCACGCCTCAAGAAAAGGATCCTTCATCAGAATCAAACGTGCAACTGATACCACCTCCGACTTCATCCACATATGAAGTCACTATGGAAGACCCACCAACAACTAGTGAAGCTGCTACTCATCAAAAAACACCACCAAAGAATGCTGAAGAAGCGACTACAAGCCCCGAAGCTCGAGACAAGGAATGAAGACTCTCACAGTACGCAACAGTCTAGGGGATATTGTTTGAATGTTTTGAGACTGTTGGTACTTGAGTTTAATAGTATAGGGCTTGTTTGTAATAGCTAGATAAGTTAGAGGGGCCAAATATGCACTTTTTGTAAGTTGTCCCATCAGGGACGGCGTAATTAACTTCCCAGCGTAATTATAATTACGTTGGGTAGTTATGTGACAACTCAAGTTTTCAAGGTCTTTCCTCTACACGTTATTTGTTCACAATTGTGTTTGCATAACTTGTTTGCTTTGTATTCGTACATGTTTGATTATGCTTGAGATATTGTGTTACTGTTTGATTGATGAGTGATAGAAATTTATTAACTATTTGAGATTACAATTCCACAATCGACGAAACATGGTGAGCTACACACCACACACGCACCACGACGAAACCTAGGAAGTTTCGCCACAACTATCACTCGATGAAACCTAGAGGTTTCGTCATGTGCTCCACGACGAAACTAGGGAGTTTCGCCAAAATGGGCTTCGGCCCAGGTATAGCCCAATCAATTCAGCAGTTACGTTATATATTGCACACACCACAATACACGAAACCCTAGACTCTCTTTCTCTCTTGGCACCCGACGGCAACTATCATCTCTCTAGAAGTTCTTGTGTTTCATCTCACAACCGGTTAGTCTCGATGGTTGATTCAATTTACGTGTTATTGTGTGTAGATAACTATCATTATAAGTGAGATTGTTTGCTATATGATTTGGCTACGATTAATGCTTGAATTAAAAATCATGTAATTAGGATTTTGATGTTCTTGTGCAAATCGATTTGTGTAGAAACTGTATGATGGTAACTCATGGAATTGTATTCATTCATGTTCACTAATTGGAGCCATGCTTCTATTTGATATTGTACTTGTGTTGAATGGAACTGATCATCGGATACATTCATGTTGCAAACTGAATCTTATATGGTTACTTTAGGATTTAGGATTCATGCTAGATGTTAAGTACTTTGATGTATTTAGAATGATGATAAGTAGCATTAATGTTTATTGTTTTGGATTGTAACTGTACGATGGATGATGATGGTGAAACGGTTGTTGATGATTAGGGTTGTCAGTGTGTATGCTTAACTGTTATAGTGATGATGAAAGTCCCACCCAACGAAACACCTTTAACGACAAAACTCAGTAGAGTTTCGTCACATTCAATGCTGACGAAACATGTGAGGTTTCATCACACCTCCAAGCCGACGAATGCTCACTGAATGACTGTTTGTGGTGTTGATCATGATTGAGGAAATATGAGTTGCATACGAAACACAAATGTGAACTGTGGACTGATATGAACTAGAATAATTGATAAGTGCTATGTGATAGTGTTGCCTGAATACACATTATGCTCATGACTTATACGCGAACAATGTGGATGTCAACTGATTATGTATGTATGATTACTATAGGCTTTGACTGAATTATTTATGAACAAGTAGTTAACCATACCGAGCAAACCGAGGTGAGTTAACACTTTCTATAAGGCATGGGATTCCCGGTGGTTAGGAATGGGTTAAGAAACTAAAACAGAACCTGCATATTCTCCTCGGGTAGAGTATGTACCTCCATCCTCGTTGAGAAGGATGACAACTTTTAACCTGCGTACTCTCCTTGGGTAGATTGCGTACCTCCGTCCTCGGTTGGGAAGGACGAAAACATATAACTTACTAGACAAAACTCTATCATGAAGTCCCTCATTTTTTATATCGACTTAATCGCCGGGCCAATGGCGAGCGGGTCATTAGTTAAATAGCGCTATTAGGTTTGACAAGCCTCACACCGTGCCGAGAGGATGGGCGTAGACTAATGGATCTGGGCACTTAGTCAATGATGATAGACATTGACATAGGGCACAAATTTCTAGTGGTTACAACATGGGGTAGCCCCCACTGGTTATGGTTTGGGAAACAAGGAACTGATCAACTACTGGTTTTCGAATGAACTTATGGTTTTTGAAACAACTTTAAACTGGACAACCAACTGTGAACTCGCTTAACTTTGTTGTTGACTTGTTGTTACATGCCTTGCAGGTCGATAGGTACTTAGCAGGAGCTTGCATGGGAGGTGTCGTTGTGGAGCATGGACATTGAGTGTTCATGATGAACTTAAACACTTTTAACTTATGATTTGGGTTTTGAACTATTTGCTTCCGCTGATAACTTAGACTTGTTAAACTTTTTTTGAACACCAATTATATTGTGTGGTTGGACTTTTATTTACTTTACTATATTGTTCAATATGATTAGTGGCTGGATCCTGCTCAGTCACGCCTCCTGCGGTGATACTCCGCTTGTGGATTTTGGGGGTGTGACAGATTGGTATCAGAGCCATTGGTTATAGTGAACTTGGTTTTAAAAAGGGAAAAGCTTTTTGACAAAACCAGACTATAACCTGTACAGTGCTCAACGATCCACAATGACGCTTCGCTCCACGTGCAAGACTCAACATTATAGGTGATATGGTTTATGTTTATATTGCCTCTCTGTTAGTTTACATAGTGCATTGATCATGGTATACTTAGTTAGCATAACAATTGATGTTTGAAACCCTGTGTGCTTACTGTCTTCTGTCATCACACACTTATGCACTTTCACGACACTTCTCTCACTTATGCTTTTCTTTGATGTGAAGATCATGAGTGGACGTTTGAACTTGACTCAAGCCCAGCTGACGGCTCTTATCAATGAACGAGTTGCTGAGGCACTCGCAGCAGCCCCTGCAGGAGGTATAACCCGTCATTCTGACCTATCCTAGGATGTTTAGATCCTACTCTCGCGAACCAACTCTTGTGCTTAACCTTGTCTTTTCTTTCTCGCGCGACAGGTCAACATGCTCAGCCTCCTGTATGTACATTCAAAACTTTCATGGATTGCCGACCCAGTACCTTCAACGGCACAGAAGGAGCAGTAGGTCTTCTCCACTGGTTCGAGAAGATCGAATCCGTTTTTGAGATGTGTGAATGCCCTGAGGCTCGTAGGGTGAAATTTGCTACTGGAACACTCGAAGGTGCTGCGTTAACTTGGTGGAACGCACAGGTTCAGATGCTAGGATTGGCAGCTGCTAATGCCACCCCATGGAACGATTTCAAAGATCTGATCAAGGAGGAGTACTGTCATCGTGACGACATTCACAAGCTAGAGGTGGGGTTTTACAATCTGAAGATGACGGGGTCTGAGATCGAAGCGTATACGAAAAGATCGAACGAATTGGCTGTGTTGTGCCCTACTATGGTGGATCCTCCTATCAAACGTATCGAGCTGTACCTCAAGGGTCTAGTGCCTGAGATTCAGAGCCATGTGATTGCGGCTAACCTTGGTACCATCCAGCAAGTCATACGACTAGCCCATCGTCTCACTGATCAGGCAGTTGAGCAGAACAAGCTGCCCAAGCATATTAGTGCTATAGCTACTTCAGATGCTCCTAGTGATAACAAGCGTAAATGGGATGGAAATGTAAGCAAAGGTTCTACTTCTGTTCAGTCTCAGTCTCAGCAGCGAAGATGACTACAGGAGCCCCAATCAGTAGTCTTCTGGAAATCAGGGTCAGGGTGGATACAGGGGAAATCACCCTAAGTGCAATCGATGTAATTTGCACCACAGCGGGCCATGCAACAAGGGTTGTTGTCAGAGATGTAACAAGCTTGGTCACGTAGCCAAGGATTGCAGGAGCCCACACCCTACGAATCAGAATCTTCAACAACAGCCACAAGCTCCACAGAAACAGCAGCAGCAACAGCAGGGTAATAAAGGATGTTTTCAGTGTGGTGCTGAGGGTCACTTCAAGAGACACTGTCCACAGTTGAATCAGAATCAGAACAACAACAACAACCAAGGAAATGGGAACAACAATGGGGGTAACAATAATGGCAACGATGCCAGGGGACGTGTTTTCATGATCTGTCAGGGTGATGCAAGGAACGATCCAAATGTTGTGACGGGTAAGTTCCTACTGGACGACTTTTATGTTACTGTTTTATTCGATTCGGGTGCCAATACTAGTTATGTGTCCTTAAAAGTTAGTCAGATGCTTATGCGTACTCCAACACTTTTGAACACCAAGCACATTGTAGAACTAGCAAACGGTAAAAGTTTAGAGGCTACACACGTAGTTAAGGGTTGTAACCTTGTTCTTGCTGATCAGACCTTCTCTATCGACCTCATTCCTATCGTCCTTGGTAGCTTCGACGTTGTCATTGGGATGGATTGGTTATCTCAACATCAAGCAAAAATTCTTTGCAAGGAGAAAATTGTCTGCATCCCTCGTTCTAGTGATGAACCTCTTGTTATTCATGGTGACAAAATTGGTGCAGTAGTGGGCATCATCTCTTTTCTTAGGGCCCAGAAGTGCTTACGAAAGGGCCACACAGCTATTCTAGCCCTCGTTACTGACACCTCAACGAAAGAGAAGAAGATAGAAGACATTCCTATTGTACGCGACTTTCCTGAGGTATTTCCTGAGGAATTACCTGGTCTTCCACCTCATCGTCAAGTCGAATTTCAAATCGAGCTAGCTCCTGGAGCAGCACCAATAGCTCATGCACCTTATCGTTTGGATCCATCAAAACTAGAAGAATTGTCCACACAACTGCAAGAGCTTTTGGACAAGGGTTTCATTCGTCCTAGCTCTTCGCCCTGGGGAGCTCCAGTCTTGTTTGTGAAGAAGAAAGACGGCACCTTCCGAATGTGTATTGACTATCGTGAACTCAACAAGGTGACCGTGAAGAATCGTTATCCTCTCTCGCATATTGATGATCTGTTCGACCAGTTGCAAGGGTCGAGCTTCTACTCAAAGATTAATCTAAGATCGGGATATCATCAGCTGAGAGTCCGAGACGAGGACATCTCCAAAACAGCATTCAGGACTCGTTACGGGTACTACGAGTTTCTGGTTATGCCTTTCGGGCTGACAAACGCACATGCGGTCTTCATGGATCTCATGAACCGAGTATGCAAACCTTACCTGGATAAGTTTGTGATTGTTTTCATCGACGACATCCTGATCTATTCTAAGAGTCAGGAGGAACACGAGCAGCATCTGCGACTTATTTTGGAACTTATTCGAACAGAGCAGCTTTATGCTAAGTTTTCGAAATGCGACTTTTGGCTTCGTGAAGTCCACTTCCTAGGCCACGTGGTAAATGAGGATGGGATTCATGTGGATCCATCCAAGGTTGACTCGATTAAGAACTGGCCTGCACCCCGTTCACCAACTGAGATCCGCTAATTCTTGGGTTTGGCGGGTTACTACAGAAGATTTATCAAGGATTTCTCAAAGATTGCGCAACCACTCACTTCACTAACTCAGAAGGGTGTCACCTATCGTTGGGGTGATACACAGGAATCTACGTTTCAGCACTTAAAGAAGAGACTTTGTAGCGCGCCTATTCTCTCGTTACCTGAAGGAACAGACGATTTTGTGGTTTATTGCGATGCGTCAATTCAAGGACTTGGTTGTGTGTTGATGCAACATGACAAAGTTATTGCTTATGCATCACGCCAACTTAAGGTTCACAAAAGGAACTACACTACCCACGATCTGGAGTTGGGAGCTGTTGTTTTCGCACTTAAGATATGGAGGCATTACCTGTACGGTACCAAGTGCACCATTTACACCGATAACAGGAGTCTCTAACATATCTTCGATCAGAAAGAGTTGAATATGCGACAGCGTCGGTGGGTCGAACTTCTGAATGATTACGAGTGCGCGATCAAGTACCATCCTGGCAAAGCCAATGTTGTGGCCGACGCCCTCAGTCGGAAGGAGACTAAACCTAAGCGTGTACGTGCGTTACAGCTTACCATCCACTCTAGTCTTCCTACTCAGATACCAGATGCTCAGATTGAAGCATTGAAAGCAGAGAACATCAGGGCTGAGTCCCTGCGAGGATCGAAGAAACGGTTAGAACAAAAGGAGGACGATGCTTATTACGTAACAGGGCGCATCTAGGTTCCACTTTATGGAAATCTACGTGAGCTTGTGATGGATGAAGCACACAAGTCTCGTTACTCGGTACATCCTGGTTCGGATAAGATGTACCATGATCTCAAGACTACGTACTGGTGGCCCCACATGAAAGCCAACATAGCAACCTACGTTAGTAAATGCTTGACTTGTGCGAGAGTCAAAATCGAGTATCAGAAACCATCAGGCCTACTTCAACAACCAGAGATCCCGACATGGAAATGGGAGCAAATTTCCATGGACTTCGTTACTGGCCTACCTAGATCTCAACGAGGAAACGATACCATTTGGGTGATCGTGGATCGACTGACCACGTCTGCGCATTTTCTGGCTATCAAGGAAACGGATAAGTTTTCTACTCTAGCCGACATCTACCTAAAGGAAGTAGTTTCAAGGCACGGGGTGCCAACCTCCATTATATCCGATCGTGACGCATGTTTTACTTCTGAGTTGTGGCAAGTGATGCACAAATCTTTTGGTTCACGATTAGACATGAGCACGGCGTATCATCCTCAGACGGATGGGCAGTCTGAACGCACCATCCAAACCCTTGAAGACATGCTTCGGGCATGTGTAATCGACTTTGGTAACGGCTAGGAAAGACACCTCCCATTAGTGGAGTTTTCGTATAACAACAGTTACTACACCAGCATCCAGGCTACTCCGTTTGAGGCATTGTACGGACGGAAGTGCCGATCACCTCTTTGTTGGGCAGAGGTTGGCGACAGCCAAATCACTGGCCGAGAACTCGTCGTAGACACAACAGAGAAGATTGCTCAGATACGACAATGAATGGCGGCAGCTCGTGACCGTCAGAAAAGCTACGCTGATAAGCGAAGGAAACCAATCGAGTTCCAGGTTGGGGATCGAGTACTACTTAAAGTCTCACCTTGGAAAGGTGTAGTTCGTTTTGGTAAACGAGGCAAACTTAACCCGCGATATGTCAGACCTTTCGAAATCATAGAGAAAATAGGCAAGGTGGCCTACAAACTGAACCTACCCGAAGAACTCAGTGGAGTTCACAACGTATTCCACGTGTCAAATCTGAAGAAGTGTCTGTCAGATGAGACCCTCATAGTTCCTCTCAAGGAACTCACCATCGACAATCAGCTGAGATTCGTCGAAGAACCTGTAGAGATTACAGACCGAGACGTTAAGGTTCTCAAGCGCACCAAAATACCTCTTTTTCGAGTTCGTTGGAACTCCCGTCATGGCCCAGAGTTTACCTGGGAACGAGAAGACCAAATGAAACACAAGTATCCCCAGTTGTTCGAGAAAACTGCAACCACTACTGAGGCTAAAGCTACTGCGGAATTTCAGGACGAAATTCCAAACCAACGGGGGGATGATGTGACACCCCAGGAAAACCAAGAAAACCACGCAACCTAACTAGCTTCCTCAGTAACCACGTGCTAAATTTTGGGACGAAATTTCTTTCAAGTTGGGGATGATGTGACAACCCGAGTTTTCAAGGTCTTTCCTCTACACGTTATTTGTTCACAATTGTGTTTGCATAACTTGTATGCTTTGTATTCGTACATGTTTGATTATGCTTGAGATATTGTGTTACTGTTTGATTGATGAGTGATAGAAATTTATTAACTGTTTGAGATTACAATTCCACAATCGACGAAACATGGTGAGCTACACACCACACACGCACCACGACAAAACCTAGGAAGTTTCGCCACAACTATCACTCAACGAAACCTAGAGGTTTCGTCATGTGCTCCACGACGAAACTAGGGAGTTTCGCCAAAATGGGCTTCGGCCCAGGTATAGCCCAATCAATTCAGCAGTTACGTTATATATTGCACACACCACAATACACGAAATCCTAGACTCTCTTTCTTTCTTGGCACCCGATGGTAACTATCATCTCTCTAGAAGTTCTTGTGTTTCATCTCACAACCGGTTAGTCTCAATGGACGATTCGATTTACGTGTTATTGTGTGTAGATAACTATCATTATAAGTGAGATTGTTTGCTATATGATTTGGCTACGATTAATGCTTGAATTAAAAATCATGTAATTAGGGTTTTGATGTTCTTGTGCAAATCGATTTGTGTAGAAACTGTATGATGGTAACTCATGGAATTGTATTCATTCATGTTCACTAATTGGAGCCATGCTTCTGTTTGATATTGTACTTGTGTTGAATGGAATTGGTCATCGGATACATTCATGTTGCAAATTGAATCTTATACGGTTACTTTAGGATTTAGGATTCATGCTAGATGTTAAGTATTGTGATGTATTTAGAATGATGATAAGTAGCATTAATGTTTATTGTTTTGGATTGTAACTGTATGATGGATGATGATGGTGAAACGGTTGTTGATGATTAGGGTTGTCAGTGTGTATGCTTAACTGTTACAGTGACGATGAAAGTCCCACCCGACGAAACACCTTTGACGACGAAACTCAGTAGAGTTTCGTCACATTCAATGCCGACGAAACATGTGAGGTTTCGTCACACCTCCAAGCCGACGAAACATGGGAGGATTCGTCACCTTGGGGTTTCGTCACCTTGAGGTTTCGTCGCCTGGAGTTTCGCCGCCCAGAGTATGATTCACAGCAGACTGTGTTTAACTGGTGTATGAAACCTGAATGCTCACTGAATGATTGTTTGTGGTGTTGATCATGATTGAGGAAATATGAGTTGCATGCGAAACACAAATGTGAACTGTGGACTGATATGAACTAGAATAACTGTTAAGTGATATGTGATAGTGTTGCCTGAATACAGATTATGCTCATGACTTATACGCGAACAATGTGGATGTCAACTGATTATGTATGTATGATTACTATAGGCTTTGACTGAATTATTTGTGAACAAGTAGTTAACCATACCGAGCAAACCGAGGTTAGTTCACACTTTCTATAAGGCATGGGATTCCCGGTGGTTAGGAATGGGTTAAGAAACTAAAACGGAACCTGCATATTCTCCTCGGGTAGAATATGTACCTCCATCCTCGTTGAGAAGGATGACAACTTTTAACCTGCATACTCTCCTTGGGTAGATTACGTACCTCCGTCCTCGGTTGGGAAGGACGACAACATATAACTTACTAGACAAAACTCTATCATGAAGTCCCTCATTTTTTTATATCGACTTAATCGTCGGGCCAATGGCGAGCGGGTCATTAGTTAAATAGCGCTATTAGGTTTGACAAGCCTCACACCGTGCCGAGAGGACGGGCATGGACTAATGGATCTGGGCACTTAGTCAATGATGATAGACATTGACATAGGGCACAACTTTCTCAGTCAGTTGTCGATATGGTAACGGTCTAGTGGTTGCAACATGGGATAGCCCCCACTGGTTATGGTTTGGGAAACAAGGAACTGATCAACTACTGGTTTTTGAATGAACTTATGGTTTTTGAAACAACTTTAAACTGGACAACCAACTGTGAACTCGCTCAACTTTGTTGTTAACTTGTTGTTACATGGCTTGCAGGTCGATAGGTACTTAGCAGGAGCTTGCATGGGAGGTGTCGTTGTGGAGCATAGACATTGAGTGTTCATGATGAACTTAAACACTTTTAACTTATGATTTGGGTTTTGAACTATTTGCTTCCGCTGATAACTTAGACTTGTTAAACTGTTTTTGAACACCAATTATATTGTATGGTTGGACTTTTATTTACTTTACTATATTATTCAATATGATTGGTGGCTGGATCCTGGTCAGTCACGCCTCCTGCGGTGATACTCTGCTTGTGGATTTTGGGGGTGTGACAAGTTAGTCAGTTGTTATAAAGATCATGCACCACATCTTAGGTTTCCAAGTTTCTTGGACTAAGATGGTTTTATGTTATTCTTTTGTGCAATCTTCTGATTCTTATGCTTAAATCCGATATCTAGGCTCTTTGATTGTGTTTTATCATTATGGGATTACTAATCAACTTTGGTTGATTCATCCTTGGTCAAGATTCTTCATCCTATTCTTAGTTTTCTTACTTTTATCACTCAAACACCTAATCAATTGGTGTTTGTGTGTGTGTGAATCATTATCACTATGATCCAAAGCTGATTTGTGACTCACATGAATGTGTTTAGATTGTATATTTAAGACTCTAAAAACATGTTGAAAGAGTTAATCATAAGAGTAAACTGCAGTTTGAGTCCCTGTGGTTTCCTTTGTTTGACACTTTGCATCCCCGCTATTGCCTCCAGTGTGTTACTCGATTTTCAAATTAGTTGAGAGTCATATCTAATCCAGGGGCGGACCTATGGTTATCCCAGGAGTAGCCCGAGATACCCCTCAACTTTCATGGCGAATGGCGAAGTGCAAAATAATTTTCTCGGTTATATGTATAGGATATTCCTTAGCAAAGGTATTCTAGCCAGAGAGAAGAAAAAAGGAGTGTATAAACTGTAATTTTTCTTTTCTGGTCGGATTTCATGATCTCTGTAATAATGAAGGTAAGAATGAAGTGAAGAAGGAGATGTGTAATAGAAATATATAAGTAATATAATTTTGTATAGTACAACTTTATCGAAAAGAAAACCCTGACACACATTGTGAAAAGTGATATTACTGCTTTATTATTGTTTATTTTTAATATTACAGTATTATTATTCATTCTCTCTTAAATTCCTTATAATTATTAATTTGTCTTTTATTGGTTCTTTTTAGTTTTATATTACATTTTTGTTTATTGATATATATTTTTTATTGTTAATAAATAAACCATTATGTCGTAAGGTTTTATTCACGTATTTATATATTAGATGCTATTTTATTGTATAATTTTAGAACATATTACTTTACATATACATCTATTATTTTAAAAATATGCATCCTTGAAAATAAAAGATCGTTTCATCAAGGCCAATAAATATAAATATTAATATGAATCATATGTTGGGAAGCTACACTCTACTTCTGAGAATTTCTACATGGATAGGTCTGAATATGTGAAATCCATTTGATTATTTGATCACTTGTTTTGTCAATCATCCTTCTAGTTTGGAAACTAACTGTGATGATTAATTGAATTTTAGGTTAGCGTTTAGTTATTAATTTAGTTGTTATTTTGTATTTGATTGTACGAATGAACGGTAAAAAAATTATATTGTATTACTGTACGTTTAAAAAATAGGATACCCTAAATTTTTCTTCTAGATCCGCCACTTATCTAATCCATCTAAGTTGTTGTTGTAACCAAATTTCAACTAATTCATCATCATCATCTAATTATATTGTTGATTGTTTAAAAATATTTATTCGTTTCAATTTCACCTCTAGCGTGTTTCTGTTTGTTTTAAAAACTCTCTGATCAGCCGCGACGGCGAATCATACTCTCAGCTCTCTCTTCCTTGCTCTTTATACCAGATCCTTAACTCGTTGATTGCTATTGACGGTTGAGATTATGACTATTGAAGGTGAACATAGGGCAGTGGTCTGGCGACCTGCATTGGTGTTCTGGACGAGAGGAGAACAGGAAATGAGAAAAGGAAAGAGAAACCCTAGATCTGCGTGGAGAGTAAAGATCCAAAACTTAAGGCCGGAGCCTGAGATCTGAGTTTGGGTCTTAAAGATGATCGAGGACCTGAACCTGCAAAAGAACAAACCGTTAGGCTCGCCACAGATATGGGGGGGGCCCCTCTACGACCACCCTCTGGCGTGAGGATAACTATTTAATAGAGAGAGAAAGTAGGACGAAGGTTCAGGAAATTGTACTTGGCTTGTACTTGATGGGGTATTTATATTAGTCAACTGAGATGATGTCATTCGTCTGGACGCACTTATTGGTGGTCCGTCTGCAGGAGTCTGAGGAACGGAGGTCTCCGGGATGTTCGTCCAGGTGTGTGATCCGGTCCGGCCTTTATGGAGAAGGTCCGTCCTCGGATATGTATCTTCAAGTCCCCCAGTTTATTAAGTCCAGGCATGGACTTGGTAAAATGTTGTGCTAGATTCCGGATGGATGACGTGGCGGTATAAGTGCGGAGTTGTCGTGGCGTCAGTGGGATAAGTGTTTTGACCGTCAGTCACCGACTGGTGACGATACTGTTCCCTGTCTTGGGAATCGTAAGCGGTGCAATGTGATTGGATGATGTGATTGGCCAGCTGTCATAGCCTTAACTTCTTCTATAAAAGGTATTTTCAAATTTTTCATTTTTTACTTTTTACTCCACAGATCTATCTCGTTTTTACCCTCTTCAAGTCTCCTTTCTTAATCTTCTTCTTCTACAAAGGTGCGTCCTTTTTTTACAGTCTAGATATGGCTCCCGGAAAATATAATCTTTCCGAGAGCGTTAGCGTTCTGACCCAAAGACAGTTGGATAAGTTTGTCCGGGATTATCATATCCCTACCGATCTTCATCCGGTTCTTCTGACTAAAGACAAAACAATATATCCCTTTCTTCCGGGGAAGTTTCCTCTGTATACTCGTGTTTGTAATTTCGCAAACTACAGGGTTCCCTTCACAAAATTTTTAATCAAAGTCCTTCAGTTCTTTCGGGTTCATCTCTGTCAAGTGAACCCGTTCGGACTAAGTCGAGTCAATCACTTTGAGATTTCGTGTAGGGCTTTGAATCAGAAGTCGGACTTAAATGTTTTTAGATATTTCTACGAATTTATCACTGTCGGTGACCGGTACACTTTCGCCCATCGGAAAGGTATCCCGAGCTCGGCCGGAGACGAGAAGTCCAGCTTAAAGAATTGGAAGGATAATTTCTTATGGTTGGACGACCATTTTCTTCCAGCCAATATGGTGTGGCGGTTTAAAGATCAGTCCATGAGCTTCGACCTTGGCGAAGATTTTATTTTTAATCAGCGATTAGCTCAGGGTTTGATAGATAAACGATCGCCTATCTGTCCCCTTCCTAAACATTTGTTATTGTTGGGACGGGTCTGTCATGTTTGAGGCCGAGGGGACAGAGAATGGCCGGTGATCCGTAAGACCGGTGAGAGTAAGTAAACCGACCCTTTTCCACCCTTCGGCGTTTTCTGTTTTTTAAGTTGCTAACTTTTTCTTTCTTGGTTTGTAGGATATGAAATGGCACTCAGGGACGTGTTAAAGTTACCGAACTTTTCCGCCCTGGATTTCGATTATGATGAACTTGTCGCGGATGAAGAGCCTTTTCTGAAGCAAATATCTTCAGCAGCACAAGAGATCTGTCCTCCTGTTGACCCGAAATCCTCTGAGGCTCCCACTGTTGACCCGGAGTCTAAAAAGGAAGCTACTGGTTCATCCGGGGCCCAGGTTAGGACGGAGCTTTTGTCGGTGGAGGAAGACAGTGATCCGGAAGTGCGAGAGTTGGATCATGCCTTGTTATACCCTTCTTCGGTGGCGACTGCGAAAGGTAAAGGGGTTTCCTCTTCTTCTGATCCGAAGGGGTTTATTCGTAAACGGAAGATCGAGATTCCTCAAGTTAGGTCTGCAATTACCTTACCTATGCCGAAGGAGGGGAAGAAGGCAAAGAAAGCAACTTCCTACTCTGGTGACAACGTGTTAACTGATCTTACGGAACACTTATCGGGTGGTAAGTCGTCCAGGGAGGAGGCTGCTAAAGCACGATCTGCTCCTTCGGCCATATTTTCAGGTGGCTTTCTTCCGGTGGACGAAACCAAGGCGATGGAGACAGAAGATCCAGCGGTTACGAACGAAGGTGTGGGGAAGGTCCACAGCGAGGCAAAAGTGGTGACTTTCGCAGGTACGATTTTGGGTTCCTCTTTAGGTCTGGACTGTTTCCTTGATGATGATGAGGACCAAGTGTCCACTCTTCCTTCATCTTGGTTCAGACCCAAAGTGATGGCCTTCTTTCGATATGCAGATGTTTTTTCTGATGAGATGGAAGTGGATCCTGCCACGGCTGAAGAAAAATTCATTCCCGATTGGGATATCAAAAATAAAGACTCGGTGATGGATGATCTTATGGCCAGGATGTTTCTGTTCAGCATTAACACTCCATTAGATCATTCTAGGAGCCAAAGGATGAAAAGCCAAGATCTGGGAGCCGCGGTGCTGGCCAACCAAGCTCAATCAAACGTGTATGTGGTTGAGCTATACCGAAGGTGGGTGGAAGCGGAATCGGTTAAGGAGAAATTAGAGAACGAGATTATTTCTCTGAGATGAAAAATGCAAAGAACTCCGGACACCGAGAAAAAGCTTGCCCAGCTTACCCAAGATCTGGCTGCTCAGAAGGAGAGAGTGAAATCATTATCGGCTCTTAACCAATCTTCTCAAGCTGCGGCTGCTTCCGCCTCTGAAGAGAGGGATAAAGCGGTGGTCGAGCTTGCTGAATTTGTGGCATCCTCAAAAGAAAAGGACGAAGTGCACAAGAGGGTGTTGGCTAAGATGGAGGAGTCCTTGTTCCATGCTCGTGCGGCTTACGAGCGGATGTTGGCAGGTTTGGTTCCATTCCTCATTTATTTTGAGTTTTTTTCTTTTTATTTTTCTAACATGTTTCTAAGAGCGGGATGCTCATAAAACAGGGGAGGCTGACTTGAAGGCTCGAATGGAGGAGATGAAAGGACATCACCGGGCTGAGATCGAAGATCTGAAGCTGGAGAGTGCGGACCTTGCCAAGAAGGTGGAGGAGCTTCGTGCGACAAAGGTTTGGTTGCTGACCGAAGGCACCCAGCTCTTAGCAAAGAACATTCACAAGGGGCCGGATATGACTCAGGCTGTAGCGGGGGTTAATAATGCTATGAGCGCGATTGGTGTTAACTCCGGAGTTCATGGGGGATATCTTCATGCTTTGAAAAAGAAGACTCCGTATGGAGAGGTTCCTCTGATAAACCTGAATGCGGAGGCCGAACTAAACGCTGCTATAGCTTGTTTTGATTCTCTTAGCTTTTCTTTGGTGAGCAACCTTTCGAGCCTTGTGGATGAGCCTCTTCCCCGGATCCAAGAAGCTTTATCTTTCAAGGAAGCATCAGCAGATGAAGCTTAAGGTGGACATGCCCGGCTCTTTGGGGTATGCACCTTTGATAAATGAAGAATGTTTTTAGGTGGACATAACCGGCCCATTGGGATATGCACCTTTTGGTTTATGCTTGTAATGACTTTCTTGTTTTACCGTTTGTAAATTTTGACAATTATCCTGATTTTTGAATGGTTAAGTATCTTCCGGATCTTTTTAATCTGGTCATTTCGATGTAATCATTTATTTATGTAAGTCATGCGTCTATGCTTTATTATGATTGCATTTTCCTTTTTTTTGGGGGGAACGTTCATGTATTCGTGCGGAATTCATCTTATTTTGGACTTAGGATAATTTTTGTTATTGAAAACAAAGGACGGACTTTGCCAGTCCATCTTTATTTTTTAGGGTTTGAATCTCTTGATTGGCCAATAATTCACGTGCTGCAGCTTTTATAAAATAGAAAGTTCATGCATTCTATTAATATAAAGATACTCCGGGGTAGGTCCCTCCCGGATATTACAAGTTCGGTAAAAATAAAAGGTGCGGGCATTACCCTCCGCATTACATTGGAAATATTAAAAGAAACTTTTTATTCTAAGTTCTTCTGGAATTTTAGTGAATTCCTTAGATGAAACATCTCTTGAGGTGCGTCCCGTTCCAGGTACGAGGGACGAGAGTTCCATCCATCCTAGTTAATGTGTACGCTTCGTTCTTCCCGGACGTTTTGACCACGTATGGTCCCTCCCATTTTGGGGCCATCTTTCCCGTTCCTTCGGCTAGACTGGCATCATTCCTCCGCATCACGTAGTCTCCTTCCTTGAAACGGACCTCCTTGACCTTGGAGTTGTAATGTTTTTCCAACTCTTTTTTATACCTGGCCTCTCTGATGGCCGCGAGCTCTCTTCGTTCTTCGGTCAGGTCGAGGTTTAAGCGGAGTTGATGCTCATTTGCCTCTTGGCTTTGTAACATCCAGTGAGTGGGCATGCCTACTTCGGCCGCAATGACAGCTTCCGAGCCGTAGGTCAAACTAAAGGGGGTTTCCCTCATGCTTGTTTTTGGCATTGTTTGGTGCGCCCAGAGGACATGCGAGAGTTCACCTGCCCAAGAAACTCCTTCTTTGCCCAGCCGCTTCTTGATACCTTCTACGATGCTTCGGTTGGCTCTTTCAACCTGCCCATTTGCTTGGGGATGAGCAACTGAGGAGAAGCTTTGTTCGATATGCATTTTTTTGCACCAGGTCTTGAATGGCTTTTCGGAGAACTGTTTTCCATTGTCGCTTATAATGCAGAGGGGCACCCCATATCGGCATACAATGTTCTCCCAGACGAACTGGAGTATTTGATCACCAGTGATGGTTCGGAGAGGTTTTGCTTCGACCCATTTAGTGAAGTAGTCAATTGCAACAAGCAAGAATCTTACACCTCCGGTGGAGACGGGAAAAGGACTAACTATATCGATACCCCACTTCTGAAAGGGCCAAGCTGATGTTACAGGCACAAGGTTGTTTTTAGCATGGTGGCTGATCAGGGCATGGTGTTGGCAATCTTCACAAGCTTGTAATTCATTAACAGCGCTCTGATGCATCCCCAGCCAGAAGTATCCGGCATTCATAGCTTTGGCAATTACTATCCTTGGCCCGGAGTGGATGCCGCAGATTCCCCAGTGAATTTCTCTGATTACGTAGTTGGCCTCTTCCGGTGTTAAACATCTCAGGAGCGGACCTAGGAATGTCCTTCGGTACAGTTTTCCATTGTGGACTTGGTACTGGAGTGCCTTGACCTTCAGCTTTCGTGCTTGAGCTTTGTCTTCCGGAAGCTTGCCTTTTTCTAAGTAATCCAAGATTGGTGTCATCCATGATTCCTCTTGTATGGTAATTGACATTACGGCTTCTCCTTGACTGATGGCCGGAGCTTGTAAAGTTTCAACCAAGACTTATTTTGATAGGTGACAGAACGAGACTGAAGCTAATCTGCTCAAAGCATCGGCTTTTTTGTTCTTGCTTCTCGGGATGTGGACAACTTTATATGCGTCAAATGTGGCCATCAGGCTGTTTACCTGATTCATGTACCAGATCATGTTTTCTTCTTGGGCCTCGTATTCCCCGTTAACTTGATTCGCAACTAGCAAGGAGTCGACGTGAGCTAAAACGGAGCTTGCCTCGGCTTTGGCGGTGGTTTGGAGTCCTGCTAGAAGGGCTTCATACTCTGCTTCATTGTTTTATGTTTTAAATTCAAAACGCAGAGCATAAGTGTACTCTATCCCTTCAGGATCTATCAAAATTAAGCCAGCTCCGGCTCCTTCTTACTGGAGGCCCCATCCGTGTATAAGTTCCAGACCTTTGGAAGGATAGGTCTTTCTTTAGTGTTTTCTCTGGTGGGAACTTCAGTAAGGAAATCTGCAACTGCTTGACCTTTCACCGGACCTCTTGTTCGATAAGTAATGTCAAAGGCACTAAGCTCTACAGCCCATTTCGTAAGACGTCCGGAGACTTCAGTCTTTCTCAAAATCTGTTGGATCTGGAAATTAGTTTGCACTTCTATGTTGAAAGCTTGGAAGTACCTTAGGAGCCTCCTTGAAGCATGAACGAGTGCTAGTGCCAATTTCTCGATCATTGGATATCTGATTTCATAGTCCTTTAGGACGCGGCTTACGTAACATACCGGAATATGAGCTTGATTCCGATGCACCACGAGTACCGCACTGATGGCGAAATGAGAGGCGGACAAATACACGGTGATTGTTTCGCCTATTATTAGGGAGGTCAGGGTAGGTAGGGACCCTAAGCAGACTTCCAGCTCTTGGAAAGCGGAGTTGGCTTCCGTTGTCCATTCAATTTGCCCTTTACCGGTGCTTTTTTTTATTCATGAAGGGTATGGTGCGGTCGGCAGCCTTGGAGATGAACTGGTGCAATGCTACTAATTTGCCATTCAAATATTGAATTTCTTTTACCGTCTTCGGAGGCTGCATTGAGACTACGGCCTGAACCTTGTCCGGATGAGCCTGAATTCCGGACTGAGTTATCCACACTCCCAGGAATTTACCTTCTTCCAAACCGAAGGAGCACTTCTTTGGGTTTAACTTTAGATTTATACTCCGAAGCCTTGTGAAGGTTTCGAGTATGTCGTCTATCATATCATCTTCGGCCACACTTTTGATGACCAGATCGTCTACATATCTCTCCAGGTTCCTACCGATTTGACCCTTAAAGGCTTTGTCCATTAGCCTTTGATAAGTTGCTCTGGCATTTTTCAATCTGAACGGCATTCTAGTATAACAGAAGAGACCTTCGTTTGTTACAAATGTTGTCTTGTCTTCGTCCTCCAGAGCCATCTGTGTCTGGTGATATCCCTTATACGCGTCTAGGAAGCACTTAAGGCGGAAACTTGCCAAAGAATCAATTTTCAAATCAATCTCCGGAAGGGGGTAACAGTCTTTTGGACATGCAATATTGAGGTCAGAGAAATCGATGCACATTCTCCACGTGGTATCTTTTTGGTGACCATTACATGGTTTGAGACCCACGTTTGGTATCGTACTTCCCTGATAATTCTGGCGCTTAACAGTTTTCGTACATCCTCAGCAATAGCTCTATGCCGAGCCGGAGCCATGTTCCTTTTTCTTTGGGCTATAGGCTTGACCGTATGCGACACCTTCAACTTATGTTCGGCCAAAACCCGGGGAACTCCGACCATATCAGAAGTTTGCCAAGCAAATACGTCCAAAGAGTTGGATAACAGCTTCCATAATCGCCGCTTGGTTCGTTCGGGGAGTTGTGCACCGATAACAATTTTTTTTTCTGGAAAGTCGGATGGATAGCCCATTCTTCAGTAAGTAATGTCGGGGTTGTGAACTGTTTCCTTCACTTTGTCTGATTTCGGCGACGCACATGGTTGACTCGGAGTGTAAGGTTGCGATACCTGCTTCGGTGGGGAACTTTAAGGAGCCATGAATGGTTGAACTGATGATACCGAAGGCACACATCCCTGGCCTTCCCAAAATGACATTGTGCATGGACCTTGCTCCAACCACCAAGTAAGTCAGGTTTACGGTTCTCGCCAAACTTCCGGTACCCAAGGTTGTTAGTAAGGTGATCTGCCCGATGGGCTGGACCGCTTCTCCGGAGAAACTAACCAACGGCATGGACACCTGAATTAGTTTTGCCTTGGTTTGCGAAGCCAGCTGCTGGAAACATTGTTGATACATGATCTCGGAGGCACTTCCGCTATCCACATAGATTCGCCGGACCTTGTGTCCTGCAATGACTGCGGTCACAATGATGGGTCCATCCTTTACTTCTCTCGAGGTTATAGGGGGGGGAAGCGATCGGTTGGTGCATCCAAGCGACCAAATGATGGTTGGTCCGTTTGATGCCTTGATTATCTATCTTCCTTATCATGCAAATTCTAGACTGGTTGTTCGGATTATTATCTATCGGAGCGATTACAGACTTGCCTTCCTTAGCTTCCTTTACTAGGTGCGACAGTTTTCCAGAGCGGACAGCTTTCTCAATCTCCTGCTTTAAAGACCAGCAATCGTCCATGTTGTGACCTTGCGCCCGGTGATAATCACAATATTTCTTGGAATTTTTGTCACCTGTGTTCTGGAGTTTCGGAGGTGCGGGGAAGCTTGCTCCGTTAGTGCTAAGGATTTCGCTAGGAGTCTTTGAGAGATCCGATAGGTTATAGAACCTTGAATTAGAGCTTCTTTCCTGTTGGGATCGATCATTTCTGCTATAGGGGTGCGTTCGTCCCTATTTCCCGCTGGAGTTTTGTCAAAAACAGATCCTCCGTTTTCTTCCAAGAGGACATTTTCTGCTCTGTTTCGGCTGCCGCACTGCAGGCATTTTTTCCCCCGGGCGAATGCCCGAGCACGTTCCATCAATACTTCCATTGTTTTTGGGAGATTTTCGTACAGTTTTTCAACCAACTGATTGTTCCGAACTCCATGACATAAGCCGGAGACTCTCAGTTGATCAACTACCCCACTGATCTGCATACTCTCTCGATTGAATCTTTCTATGAAACTGTCAAGGGATTCTCCGTCTTTTCTTCGGATATTGTGCACCCCAGTGATCTCTTTGGAATATTGCCTTTGTTGGCTGAAATTCTGGAGGAATAACCTCCGGAGCTCTTCGAAATCATTGATTTCTCCTTCATTCAATGCATCGAACCACACACGTGTTGTTCCGATTGATGTTTGTGCGAACATGAAACACCAGGCTGGCATCGACCATTGTTCGACTCGTGCGGCTCCATCAAAGTCGAACATGTGATCGTCCGGATCTGTGGTGCCATCATATTTCTTTACCGTGGATGGCATTTTGAGCTTCGGTGGAAGTTTGGCATAGACGATGCGAGCACAGAATTTTGACTTTGCCGTCAATGATACCGGATGGTACAGTTTCGTGAGTTCTGAGTCATTAGTCATGCCCACTTGAGGATTCGTTCGTATTATGATTGCTGGAGATGGTCCTGTGGAGCCCTGCATATAATAATTGTTATAAGCTTCTCCTATTAGAGTAACAATTGTGGAGAAAGTAGGAGCGGCAAATGCCGTAGGACCCATAGTCCTTACCGGTGTTTCATTGTAAAAGAGCCTAGTTCGTAAACCGAGGATCTGTTCATCTCTAGCTTGCTGAGCTTTCAACCGTCATAAGAGACTGTCGTTTTTGGAGAGAAAATCTGCATCGAATTCCGATGCCTGTGAAGTTTGCATTAGTATGAATGGTAACGTTGTTCATGGCCTTGAGCTCAAAGGAGCTGAAACCATGGAGGTAACGTTTGTCGAAGTTGTAGTTTGTGAACTAGCAGCAGTGGATCCCAAATTCAAGGAACCTGGGGCCGCCATAGATCAGTCGTTTCATTACTCCAGAAATTCACTTAGTGAAGGACTGTGAGCTGTGAAATCGGATGGCGCCAATTGAAGATCCAAAACTTAAGGCCGGAGCCTGAGATCTGAGTTGGGGTCTTAAAGATGATCGAGGACCTGAACCTGCAAAAGAACAAACCGTTAGGCTCGCCGCAGAGATGGGAGGACCCCTCTGCGACCACCCTCCGGCGTGAAGATAAGTATTTGATAGAGAGAGAAAGTAGGACGAAGGTTCGGGAAATCGTACTTGGCTTGTACTTGATGGGGCATTTATATTAGTCAACTGAGATGACTTCATTCGTCGGGACGCACTTATTGGTGGTCCGTCCGCAGGAGTCTGAGGAACGGAGGTCTCCGGGATGTTCGTCCAGGTGTGATCCGGTCCGGCCTTTATGGAGAAGGTCTGTCCTCGGATATGTATCTTCAGAGAGATAATGTGATTTCAAGTGGTGGTTGTTTAATTAACTGTTTCACGTGTGACTTGTTGCATGGCCTATTGTCCCCACCATCGCTACCCGTCTCCACCTGCAAATCCGATGCCGGATAAACAAAGGAGATGACGTGTTTTCCGGAAACGATGGTGTGTTTATTCTGAAAATTAGGTGTGGCAGAGGGGTGTGGTGCTACGATGGGGCGGTTGTTGGGTGAGACGAGGCCAGGTCAAACATCTTCCAAGTTTGGTTAATTAAAGAGACATTTCTTTTCGTTTTTATAAATACATTTAGGGGTGTGCGTAAAACCGAATTAACCGACCTATAACCGAATTAATCAGAAAAAACCGAATCGAAAATAAAACCGATGGGTCAGTTAATGATTTTCCAAAAACCGATATACATGCATCAGTTATGGTTTTCTATTGTTCCATAACCAAACCTACCCGCATGTTACTTCCACTGTTGCAACTTACAGGTTTCAAACAATGTATTCTCACTTAATTATGATTCAGTTATAATAAACATTGAATTAAAATCATACTTCTTATAAATTGACATAAGTCCTTATGTATTCTCAATTAATTATAGTTTTACCGTTGCTACTTTCTTGTAAGTTCGTATTTTTTCTATATAAAGCCAAGATATAAAACATAAATTATGAATTTTTATACTTTTGTGTATGCATACGATTTCTTCATATTGTCTGATTCTAGTTATGAAGTGTAAATATATATGTTATAATGTAAATATTATTTTAAAGTTTGATTCTCATTTTTTGATTAATTTTAAGTGTTTATATGTTTGATAAGAGTAAACTTAATATAAAGAATATAGAATATAATTAAAGAACACTTGATAATGGCATTCTTATCATTTATAAGGCCTGATTATATTTTTTAGCTAATTTTAGCTAGGATCAAATTCATGGTTAACCGACCCCTATAATCATCAAAACCGTTAACCATAGCCATCATAACCGATCGGTTATGGTTATGGTTTTTCATTAACCGACATCTCCATTATGGTTATGGTTTTAGGCCAAAACCGAACCCTACACACCCCTAATTACATTATATAATTTCTTTTGTTTTTTCAAATATATATACGGGTAAGATTACAAATACCCCTGGCTCTAACACTAAGGTGTTGTTTGTTTTTTCAGAGGTAAAACGTCTGCAATCTGCGGACCACATCTGCAGACATCTGCAACTGAAGAGATGGACCAAACATCTGCAGTCTGCAAGAAGAAGACTGTTTGTTTTTTAACTTCTGCAAACTTTAATCATACTACATACACCAAACTTTAATCAAACGATTCATCAAGTTTAATCAACCTACATACACCAAACTTTAATCATACTACATACACCAAACTTTAATCAAACAATTCATCTAGTTGAACATCTATTTTCCATAAAAATTATAAACTAACACTTAACAAAGAATTTTTGACAAACGATTACATGAAAATTATAAAAGAACAAACAATTAAACTAAAAACAAACAATAAAAAAACAACTTTTTGACAAAAAAAATATAAAAGAACTTACCTGTGAAGGTCGACTGGATTTTGAGGTCGACTGGAGGTGGAGGTCGCCGGAGGTGGAGGTGCGGCTGGAGGTGGAGGTCGACTGGAGGTGGGGGTGGAGCAGGTGACAGCTGGAGAACCAAGCTAGGGTTTGGAGTTTGTGTTTTGGAGGTCGATTGGGGAAGAAGATGCGGGTCGGCTATGGAGGTGGTCGATTGGGGAAGAAGATGCAGGTCTGCTATGGAGGTTTCGCTGGAAGTCGCTTGGAGTATCCTAGGGTTTTGAGGTGTTTTGAAAGAGCAAAGTGTTTAGAAGAGGTGAGAAGAGGTGAGGCAAGGTCTGTTTGGGAAGAGGTGGGGAAGAGATTTTTTAATGAAATCACTTCTAAAAAACAAACAAGCTGCAGACTCAAACGTCTGCGCGTGATCTGTGTGGGTCAGACATAAGAGGTTCTGAAGTACTTTTCATAAAAAAAACAAACACCACCTAAAATAAACATTGACTTGATTGATGGAATTTGGAAAGGCTAGGGATTCGCCCTAACGTTTTTTTTTATAAATAGGGACTCAAACTGCAGTTTACTCTAATCTTAAATAAGATTCTTCCCAACATTTCTAAATACTTACAACTTTACAAGTTTATGTTAAAGAGTTCCGGATGTTTTATACATTATGATTCGATTTATAAAAATCTCCAATAATTGGAATGGTTTATAAAAAGCCCATTTTAACAAAGACAATTATAGTATTTAGTGCTCACTAAAACTATCATCATTTTACACGTCTTTAATGATCTTCAAACGATCATGGATATACGTTTGATATCTACTAGTATTGTAGATAATAATGCATTAATCCTCTATTCTTGATCTTGTATTAATCTTCTGTTCTTTGTGGTTTTGGTAAATTATCTTTGTTAATTCACATTTTTGATCTAATTTTTTTGTTGACCGA